>JAGGAP010000789.1:0-12359 GCA_017657235.1 Termitomyces sp. T73sscA
CCTTGACACTAGTAGGGGTGCTCAATTCTCTGTTCAGTTCGTTCCGTTCACTGTTTTTGACAGATTTACAAAAACACTGTCTGATGGACTGCCGAAAAGCCACTGTTCGAACCTTTCCTTTCAAATTCCACTCTAAATTGTTCAAACAAGTACGACGCATGAATTAGTAAGCACAGATAAAAGGTTGAAGTGGCCAGCAGTGCAAGAGGAGTTTTGCCTCCTTAATCACTTGCGTTCCAGAGTCCGGACAAGGAATGTGCCCACGTGTTTGTGAATTTCTGATTTTGTTGTGTTCGTCACACATGGCCTGCCAAGTTCAGGGCTCAAAGCACGAGACCACCTTGTTGTTTGACCTTATATATGCATTCGTTGCGTTTGAGATAACTCTCAAAGTGGAAGCCTGAGAAGAAACAACCTTTTCTTGTCTTCACTGTACCTGGTAAAGACAAGAAGCCCTGAGAGTTCATCGCTTGAAATCCGATGGCTGCAATCTATTCTGTCACTGGACGCTGTACTCATGCATATCCTGTCTATGAGAAAGCCACCGATAAGTGCTACTTTCTCAAGAATCTTTGGCGTGCACACAAGCTGGATCCAGAGGTGGACATTCTTCGGAAACTCACAGAGAAAGGTGTCAGACATGTGCCTAAATTCTCATGCGGAGGGGACATTGTTGGCGAGACGACGGTGAGCCAGAAGTTTATCTTTGGGGAAGTGGCTCAGTCAGCCAACCCCCTCGGCAGCCCCTGGGCCATCACTGCCCATCATCGCCCATCACCGCCACCAGCCACCGCTACTTGTGGCATCCCTGGCCATCACCGCCCATCACTGCCCATCACTGCCACATCAGCGCCGGCATCACCTGCTACCCTGGCCCGCGCCGAGACCCCTATCACGCATCACGCATCACGATCATGCACCACCATGCCCTGCTCCCACTCCCTCCTTACCACCCCGCCACCGTGTGTCTCTGCATTTCCAGTATGAGACCTCTGTGCTGCACGACATGTCTCAACCTCACCCCATGTGGCCCCCGGGTCTCACCCCAAGCTCCGGTGCCACACTCCGCCACTGGAACCCAGGCCTGGACCCCGGGGCCTACCTACCATGTAGTATATAAGTCGTAGAGTAGTAAGTAGTACTCTAGTCTTGATATTACCATAACCCCATATCATTCTGTTGTGTTTTGTCTCGATCTCATTTTCTTGTGCATCCCGGTCTCGTTATTTCTACTCGCCCTTTTCTTATTGTACTCGTCTTGTCTCATTTCCTGGCCTCATCTCTACTTGTCTCGTCCTCTAATCTAATCTAATTGCTTCCTCTTTCCCTTTCTATTCTAAGTTCTCCCAACTCCTCCGTCCCTGGCTCTCCATCTCGGCCTGTCCCCTTTCCCTTCATCTTATCTCTATCCTTTCCCCTTTTGGCCTGCTTAACCCCGCATCTCCAATTTCAACCCTGGGACTCACTAAGTCCCTGCCCCGTTGTCTCTTGAACCCCAGAACTTGCTCGCTTACCGGTGCTCGCTCGTTCCGCCCCCCTGTACCCCCGGGACTCACGCCTAAACCCCGGGACTTGTCCTCCACCCTCCCTGGCACCCGTCTACCCGCTGGTGCTACCGGTGCTCCCCTGCTCCCCACCCCTGCCCCGCTTTGGTCTCCCATGCTCCAAGCCCTACCGGTGCTCTGCATCTGTGGACACGGTGATCACTACATAAGGTATTTGCCCAGTGGACTGAGCCCCCATGGTCAGCGGAACCTGACATAATATCAAGACTCCCCACCTTACTCTACTGTTTACTATGACTATGCACACGCACACCTACCACCCCACCGGCTATCAGACCGATGCTTATGGAAGACCTGTGCCTGAAAACTACTATGCCATGAGTACCCCACAACCCCTGTACCCAGCACCCCCAATTGAACATTACCCCACTCTTGTCCCCAGATATTGGGCTCCGGATCAGAACCAGGTACCCTATGGCCCCTCCATCAGCCAAGGAATTCCTCAGGGCTGGCAATGCGATTCCTTGCAGGCAACCACAGGGGCTCACCAACGGGTCCTGCCTGGAGGTATGCCGGAGACACCGCCCAGTGCCTGGGCACCCTTGGCCCTGGCACATGCTAGTGCTGCCTTCTTCGCCCCAGGCTAGTACTACACCCAACCTGCCCCCGCCCCGCTCCCGCCTCTCCAGGGATACCCTGACACGTACTACCTCCCCCAGCCTTGACCTACTGCGGCACCCCCTAGTCATACACCCCCCTCTTTCTTGGGCCGCCAACAGATCGAAGCCTATAACCAACAGCGTGATGAGGTCCTCCGGTTGCTTTGCATATCTCCGGCGGAGTTTGCGAGACACACCCATGCCCTCCTCGTCAGCCTAGGACACAACAACCTCTCTGGGACCCCGGAACAGTGGGCTGATTGCCTCCTCGCATTCCACGAGCTCTACCAATGCGGAGCCATCCCTGAAAACGCCTGAAACATGCTACAGGTAGATCTCCACCTCCAAGACAAACTGCGCGCCCTGGTGGATGAGATCCACACTAGCCCCACTCCCCGGCGTTTTGAGGACCCCGTGAACCCCGCATGCTCATTCCACGTGCAGCACAAGGAGCTGACCGAGCCCCAGAACCCTGTCCCCACCCCAGTACCCCGCCAGCAGGAGGAGCTCAACATGGCATCCAACATTCTGAAGGCCCTCAATCCCACTGAAGGACTCTTCGACCAGCCCACCGCTAGTACCATTGGCCTCTCAGCATGCCCCTGTGTGAACTCCCTCTCCAGTGCCTTCCGCACGTGGGGACAACCTGCTGACACCAATCCCCACCCTGACGCTCCTCCCCCACCCCCGCGCGCTAACAACAATAATGCCTCAACTCACACCCTCTTCTACATCAATGAGCTAGAGGCCCCCGGCGGCAGTTTGGCACCTCCTGGTGGAGCCCCTGCCCCGGAATTCCAATGCGACCATCCCCCCCACTTCAACCTGCGCTATCCTCGCGGTAACGCACCCCCTCCCCACAACAACCTCCCACCCCTTCGGCAACCCGCAGCCCCCAGTGCGCCTCGACCACCCCCTTTCCAGGGACCACCGTGACCTCCTGCCCCCCCAGGACCCCCGCCTGGCTGACCTTTCGATGCCAATCCGGGACCGCCCCCCCCTGAAGGACCGCCACCCCTGCAATGGGCTCAGGGACCGCCCCCGGGGAACAATGGCGGACCACCTCCCAGTGGCAGGCCCCCTAATGGTGGACCCCCCGGGGAATGGAGCCCGGCGACAGATGCCTTCCCCCCACAGCACGGTGGAGGAAATCATTATTATTACTACTACAATGCAGCACCCCCACCCCGCAACCCCAATCCACAGGACGACATCCGCGACGTGCTGACACGCAAAGGAAAGCTTGACATCCAGAAGCCTGAACCCTTCCACGGCCGCAACCCCTGCAAATGGAGAACGTTCCTCACCCAGTGCCTTACCATGTTCCAAGCTAAACTCCTCACCTTCCAACTTGAGAGCTCACATGTGGCCTTCACTGCCTCATATCTGCAGGGCATTGCCTTTGATCACTACACGGCACTGCTCCAGTTCGACCCCAACAGCCCAGTGTTGTCAAATTGGCAGGCCTTTGCCCAGGAGTTCTCAAATAAGTTTGGAGTATTTGACACTGTAGCAGAGGCCGAAGAGAACCTCTACAACCTCCGGATGCACAATGACGAATGGTTCACCACCTTCATCGTCCAGTTCGAGAAGGAGGCCTACAAAACTGGCTGGAACTACAATGCTCTCTGGTTTGCCCTCTGCCACGCCCTGCCTCAACACATTAAGGACGTCCTCCGTCTTGCCCCCAAGCAACCCAGCTATGACGGTTACAAGGCCCTCGTCACCCAGATTGACCAGCGGTATTGGGAGGACCACAGTGAGTATTCGGCACCCCGCGTGCCTTGGAACCCCTCCAGGAACTCCAACTGGCAGAATGGGGCTGCCGCAGGCAGCCGGACCACTGGTGCGGTGCCGCCCTCCAACCCCACCACTTGGCCGCCTCTGGGACGAGGACTGGCCAATGCCAACTGACCTGTGGGACCCTGCCCACAAACGCAACTCAATGCCGCCGATACGCAGGAAGCCCTGGACCTCAGCCAGGCCGACCCTCACAACACCCCGGCCTATGGTGCCGACAAGGAGGCCCTGTGCACAAATAGGTTCAGGAACCGGCCGTGGATTGACATACTGGAGGAGACACAGGAGAAGTGGTGGCGTGAAGGAGCATGCATCTTGTGCAGTGAGCAAGGTCACTTCATCAATGAGTGCCCTAAATGCCAGGCTGTGGGACGAGCCGTGTGGACCATAGACAGCAAAGACTGTAACTTCCGGTTTACGGAAAACAACCCAGTGGTTTAGATCTCGAAGACGCACTAAATTGCGGATCGGACTTCAACATCTTCTCCACCCCAGCTACACACCTTCACGCAACGGCTCTATCCCCAGACACTCCCCAGGCTCACCTCCCCTCCCAGTCCCCCCAGACTCTTCTCCTCCACACCACCCTTCCACACTCCTCCGCCCTGGTCAGTACTCTGATTAACAGCGGTGCCACTGACAATTTCATTGACACATCTCTGGCAACATTGGCCACCACCTCTCAGAAATTACCCCTCCCTATCCACCTCACCCTCTTTGATGGCAGCTCTACCTCCACCGGTGACATCACCCACTATGTGCAGACCACCCTCACCTTTGCTAACGGACAGCAGCAAGACCTCCAGCTGCTCGTGACACACCTACATGCTTCCGCTCCCCTCATCCTGGGCCTCCCCTGGCTCTGTTCCACCAACCCCCACATTGATTGGTGGGATCTCACCCTTCACTTCGACCGCCAAGCCGCGGAGCCTCCGGAACCCATCCCCTTTGATGTCACCACCCCGGTCAGCACCGCCGACCATCCCCACACTCCCCCACAACTCCGCTCAAAGTCTGCTCGGTTGTTTGTCCTCAACGCCCAGCTCAGCAAATCTCCCCAGGTCCTCACCGCCCTTGTCGACAGCAGGGCCACTGGGACATTTGTCAGTGACCAGCTCGACCTTGACCATGACCCCCTTGACAGGCCAATGGAGCTACAGCTCTTTGATGGCAAACCCACCACCGCCGGGCCTATCACTAAGTCACACACCAGCTCCATCACCCTAAACAATGGCCTTTGATTTCCGGTCCAGCTTCTGGTCACCCAACTCCCCGAGGTCACCCCCATCATACTGGGGCTGCCCTGGCTACATGACGTCAACCCTGACATTGACTGGAAGGACCTCACCATGAAGTTCCCCAGGACCGGTGCCTGTCTTGCTGCCATCAGCCTCCACCTCCAACCCACTACCCATCCCTGCAAGGCCGGAGCCACCGGCAATCCCACAGCACCCCTGGACAACTCTGGAGAGCCCCCTCCCACCCAACATGTCCTGAGCGCACCCCCAGTTCTTCCCCCCAACATTCCCCACAACAAGTACAAAGGCCCGTGCTATCCCACCCCTCACCCATGGACAACTCCAGACTACCTCGATGACATGCTCAGTAAAGGGTTTATTCGACCCTTGATCTCCGCTGCCAGGGCTCTGGTCCTGTTCGCAAAGAAGAAGGACAGCTCCCTACATCTCTGTGTCGACTACCAGGGCCTCAACAAAGTCACAAAAAAGAACCAGTACCCACTCCCCCTCATCGGCGACCTTGTTGACTGCCTCTGTAGCACCAAAGTCTACACCAAAATCGACCTCCGCTCCAGCTATAATAACGTCCATATAGCCCCGGAACATGAATGGAAGACTGCCTTCCGCACCCGCTACAGCCTTTTCAAATATCTGGTGATGCCCTTTAGTATGACCAACTCCCCCACCACCTTCCAGTATTTCATGAATGACATCTTCCACGACATGAACAATGTTTTTGTCATCGTGTACCTGGACGACATCCTCATCTACTCGAACTCACTGGAAGAACACCACCATCATGTCCGCTGCATCCTTGAATGACTCTGGGAGTACCACCTACATGCCAAACCGGAGAAGTGCTCATTCCACACCACCAAAGTTGAGTACCTCGGCATTATCGTCACCCTGGACAGCATTCACATGGACCCCGCCAAGGTGGAAGCCATCCTCAACTGGCCCCCACCCCGGAGCGTAAAAGAGGTGCAGTCTTTCCTCGGCTTCGCCAACTTCTACTGCCGGTTCATTGATAATTACTCCGGGATCACCAAACCCCTCAACCGGCTCACATGGAAGGACACCCCATGGAACTGGGACAGCAGGTGCCAAAGTGTATTCACCCTCCTCAAGAAGGCCTTCACCTCCACCCCCATCCTCCGCCACTTCGACCCCTCTCTCCCCATTGTTCTCGAATGCGACGCCTCCAACTATGCCATTGCCGGTATACTCTTGCAGAAGGACCCTGGTGGTGACGAGCTCTGGCCTGTTGCTTTTTACACCCGCTCAATGATCCCTGCAGAGCTCAACTATGACATCTATGACAAGGAGCTCCTCGCCATTGTCGAAGCCTTCAAGCAGTGGCAAGCCTATCTCGAGGGTGCCCCACACCGCATCCAAGTCTACTCAGACCACAACAACCTACAGTACTTCACCATGACCAAGCAACTCAGCTGCCGCCAAGCCTGCTGGTCCAAAATCCTTTCCAAGTATGACTTCACCATCCACTACTGCCCTGGCCGACTCGGTGCCAAGCCCGACGCCCTCACCCGGAGACTGGACGTGTACCCCAAGAAGTCGTTCGAGGCGGAGTGCAACGCATTGCAGAGTTCACCTACAACAACAACCCCCATTCTGACATTGGCGTGTCACCTTTTTATGCTAATAAAGGTTACAACCCCCGGCTCACCCTCTCCCTTAGAGACATCCCCTCCCACATGGCCCACAAAGTGGCCTGGGATCTCCAGTTGCTGCATTAGTTCCTCCGGGACGAAATCGACATCACCAACAAGGCCTACGCCAAGCACACTGACACCCGCCGTGAAGCAACTCCTGACTGGACCCCCAGCACCCTTATTTGGCTCGATCGACGCAACTTGAAGACCCAGCGACCCTTGATCAAGCTTGATCACAAACGCCTCGGTCCCTTCAAGGTCCTCCGGAAGGTCTCCACCCACGCCTATAAACTCAACCTACCCCCGGGCCTCAAGGGACTGCACCCGGTCTTTCACGTTCGCCTCCTTGAGAAATATGCCCCAGACCCCTTTCCTGGGCAACAACCCAGCCGGCCGCCCCCTGTCGAAGTCGAGGACAAATACCACTACAAGGTCGATCACATTCTCAACTCCTGCCTTGTCCGCAGCCGCCCCCACTACCTCGTCCACTGGAGAGGCTATTGGCCTGAGGATGACACCTGGGAACCCGGGAGAAACCTTGCCGGTGCCCCCGCCAAACTCCAGGACTTTCACTGACAGCACCCTGACAAGCCCCGGGACCCCCGGGACTAGTGCTTACAGACAGCATCAGTGGGCATAACCCCCGCCTCTGGTTTAATTAGGGATGCAACTCCCACCAAGACCCCTATGTGTTTTCCTTACATACTTCCACTTCCTATTCCTCACTCCCCCATCAGAGCCTTGAGTTGTCAAACAAGAAACTATGATATGGTGGATAAGCTAATGTTGTACAAAATTCTACATATGCCTGGGCCCAAGAAGACAAGTTCAAAAAACAAAAACAACAAGAAACTACGAAACCCAGGAAGCACAGCAGGCAGCGATTAATTGGCCCCCTCGTCATCCCCCTCCCGACTCCCCACTGCTGGCCCCATGACTAACATTGCTGCCTCCATCTGGGTCACCAACAATGCCAGATGTTCCTCCTGCACCAATAACCCCTCCCCTGTATCAACCGCCACTTCCAGCCACATCCCGGGAGCAATCGTGTTCCACCACCGGTGCCCCGCCAACAGAATGTCCAGCTAGGCCAGACCAAGGTCCAGCTCTGCCGGCAAGTTGATGGGCATCTGGCTTGCACCCTCCTGGAGCAAAGCCTGGGCCGCCAATGCGCCGTCCAGGAGCAGCTGGTACTCCTGGACCCAGCCTACGTCAAAAATTAGCCAACCAGCCCGGCAGCAAGAAAATCACTTATGCAGGATCCCCTCCCGTAACAACGCCGCCTCCAGCAGCACACAGTCCCGCCAGCATACTGCCCCTCGCTCCACCACCTGCACCGCCTCCACTGCCTGCCCCTCCCCCGATACCTCCCTCACCACCCTTGACTCCAGCTCCGCCACCTGGACCCCCAATGCTGTCACCTCCGCCTTCCACTCCCTCACCACCGCCAGCGCTACGTTCCGGTCCCGCTGAGCCCTGTCCCAGTCCATCATTGCGGCCATCAGCTCCCCTCATTGCCGCTGCAACTGCTCATAGGCCTCCTGTAGGCGCCGGCGCAACTCCACGGTCAACGCCAGCAGACTCTGCTCCAAGGTTTCTTGGGGAGGGGGCTGGGGGCACGCCAAGGTTGGCAAGAAGACATGGGGTCCCAGCGGACCCGCCAATGATACGTCGCCCCAAAGCCTCTTGCTTGGGCCTGCCTCGGGAGAAGGAGACGCCCGCTGCTTACCCTGGGCGACCACCGAAGACCTCTGCCTACCGCATGGTGGGCCCACTCTGATCACCGCAGACGGGGCCGCCTCCCCTTCCCCCTCGCTGGTGCCTGACCCCTCCCCAGACCCTGAATCAACCCCCTCAGCCTCCCCAGGATGCGGATCCCCCTCCCCACCCACCGCCATCATTGCCTGCACCCTCGGCCGACCCTCCATCTGTCCCTGCACCCACTCCAATGCCCACCCCTGCTTGGCAGCCACACACCACGCCCGCCACAACCACAACACCAAACACCTCTCATGCTTGGACCAGCACAAAAGGCATACTAAGGAATCACAGTGGGCCCCAGCCACTGGCGCTTCGAACTCGCAGACTGCCCCGCGGCAGGCGCAGAACAGGCACTAGAAATCCATTAGTACTGGGAACACCAGGAGGTAGGGGCAACTCACCGGACCATGATGGCGGCACCAGGCTAACGTCGGCAGACCCTGGGGACAACCCACCACCAGAGCAAACTGGTCAGGCGTAACATCCGCCTGCAGCACCCACTGAGCCTCAGGCACCAGGTGGAACACCCCCGGGGTCAGAGGGGGCTGTGGCAGGCGAACTGGTGACACCGGCATGGATTGCGCCAGCTGATGCCGCATGATGACCTCCGGGACCATATGAGAAGGCCCTGCTGCCAAAGACGATATGCCTGCAACACAATGCGTCAGTATGCACAAGAACCACCAGGCGACAAAAAACTCACAATGCCCCTCTGCTTGCCGGCGGTCCCAGCGATGCTTGAACAAGGCCCAGCACTCCCCATAGGCGGCCCAGGCCCCAACATTGTTCCTGTCAGAAGGGGGAGTAGGAGATAACAAGGAAGAGGACATGGAAAAGTGGTTGGAAAAAATTTGGTGAAGTTTTTTTTCTTTTATTTGTGTATGGGACTTCTTGATGGCCGCCAGACTTTGACTTCGACACCAGAAGCAGCACAGCCACCCACGACTTTGTGCGTCTTGAGGGTCTCAATGCTGAAGGGGGGGTGATGTCACGACCCGCTACAGACTCCTGGGACTCCAACCCTCCCCAAAACAACCCCCACAACCGCCCCAGGCCTGGACTGCTACCCGGCCAACCCCCTTGGCAGCCCCTGGGCCATCACCGCCCATCATCGCCCGTCACCGCCACCAGCCACTGCCACTTGCGGCATCCCCAGCCATCACCGCCCATCACCGCCCATCACCGCCACATCAGTGCCAGCATCACCCGCTACCCCGGCCTGCGCCGAGACCCCTATCACGCATCACGCATCACAATCACGCACCACCACGCCCCGCTCCCACTCCCTCCTTACCACCCCGCCACTGCGTGTTTCTGCGTTTCTAGTACAAGACCTCCGCACCACGCGACATGTCTCAACCTTGCCCCGTGTGGCCCCCGGGTCTCACCCCAAGCCCCGGTGCTGCACTCCGCCACTGGAACCCGGGCCTGGGCCCCGGGGCCTACCTACTGTGTAGTATATAAGTCATAGAGTAGTAAGTAGTACTCTAGTCTTGATATTACTGTAACCCTGTATTGTTCTGTTGTGTTTTGTCTCGATCTCATTTTCTTGCACATCCCAGTCTTGTTATTTCTACTCACCCTTTTCTTATCGTACTTGTCTCGTCCTCTAATCTAATCTAATTGCTTCCTCTTTCCCTTTCTATTCTAAGTTCTCCCAACTCCTCCGTCTCTGGCTCTCCATCTCAGCCTGTCCCCTTTCCCTTCATCTTATCTCTATCCTTTCCCCTTTTGGCCTGCTTAACCCCACGTCTCTAATTTCAACCCCGGGACTCGCTAAGTCCCTGCCCCATTGTCTCTTGAACCCCGGAACTTGCTCACTCACCGGCGCTCGCTCGTTCCACCCCCCTGTACCCCCGGGACTCACGCCTAAACCCTGGCACTGGTCCTCCGCCCTCCCCGGCACCCATCCACCCACTGGCGCTACCGGCGCTCCCCTGCTCCCCGCCCCCGCCCCGCTTCAGTCTCCCACACTCCAAGCCCTACCAGTGCTCTGCGTCTGTGGACATGGTGATCACCACGTAAGGTATTTGCCCAGTGGACTGAGCCCCTGTGGTCAGCGGAACCTGACAATACCTAGCCATAGGCCAGTCTCAACCTGTCATGCCATGCTGCAATTTTTGCTCAGTCATGTGTTTATGTGTCATGTGATCTATCTATTGTTCATCTCATTACTTTGTCCTTGATTTTAAATGTACCAGCTATAATATCCAGCTATTGGTATGTGATCATGTGACCTATTGTTCATCTTATCCTCTCCTCAATTTTTGATGCACTAGCTATAACATCCAGCTATTAGTGAGCCATGCAAGGTGCTATGTAAAAAATGCCAACATATAACTGGACGCTGTGGTGTCAATCATGGTAGAAAATGTACATATTTAGCAAATGAGAGTATAGCAACCAGCTTGTAATAGAATTCTTGAAATTCTTCTCTTTCCTTCTTCTTTTCATGTTTTTTCTAGAATTTTCTCTGATAGGTACCCAGTACAATGATGGGTAAATCAAATGCTCCTGCACTTGATTGCATAATTGACTGCTCCAGCAGCTGATTGCATAATATTAATGTCATGTGATGTGTCTGCTCCCATATCTTTTTTGTATGTTTTTCTTGACTGTTTATTGACTGTTTACTTTTTTATATATTTATTGACTGTTTACTTTTTTATATATTTCTTGACTGTTTACTTTTTTATATATTTATTGTCTGTTTACTTTTTATTTAACTGTTCACTCTTTTTTATGTTGTTCATTTCTTTATATTTTTTGTCTGTTTACTTTTTTAATGGTTTCTATATATTTGATAATTTTTTTCTAGATGTTTTTTTCTGTTAATTCAAATAAATATTATGTTGCTACTGCAGCATAATGTTGAAGCCCATGCTATTTATTTGTATTGGTGTTGTATTAACTCTAGTATTTGTCACATTATAATCTTTGTATGTTTGCATACAAAAAGTAGTAGGTCTATCAATAATACAACAGTATCATTCTATTCAAAAATAACATGACCACATTTAGGAGCAATGTTGATCATGTGATCACATTAGTCAGCCACTGCTAGAGCAAACTGATCATGTGACCTTATTTTCACTACTTGTTAGCTAGCACTCCATTCAAAACTGACCTTTTTTAATTGCACTGATTTAGCTTCAATTATTTAAAACCCATTGCAAATGCAAAACCAGAAGTGGCTGCAGACTGGTTCATTGCAACCAGTTGCTAGTTGCATGTGGTCCTAGTCCAGTCTTTGCTTATTTTGGGATATTTCTAGACCGGTTGCAGTTGTGGTCTTTAAAATTTTGGTCAAAAAACCAGACCAGACTAGACTATAAAACATTACTAGCATGGCATCCAAAAATGAAGCAAACAACATGGAGGTATAGTTTTATGCTGCCACAAGTTATTATGTGTTCTGATATAGTCAAATTTTGATTTGTGTAGTGTGAGTTTGTCTATATATATATTAGTGTTCATTCAACAGTTTTGTGAAAGTTTTGTCTAAGAAAAGTGTGGTGAAGTCTTTTGCTACTAAAGAGAATACATGTAGCAAGGTCTGAAACATTTCATTGAAGCAATAGCCCCTAGCATTTGTGTTCTCCAATCAAAAACATACCTTATCTTATTTGCAAGTGTTTGATACCCATGTCGCTTGACCCTCATAACGGGAGATACGACATCCATCACTCAAAGTTGGACTGATCAAATGACTCGAGGCAAACCCGG
>JAGGAP010000790.1:0-12350 GCA_017657235.1 Termitomyces sp. T73sscA
AGGGATTTCCCCTCATTTGAAACCCAGCCCAACTTGACGAGCCCAACTTGACGTTTGAGGAGGTCTGGCACTGGACTAAGTAATTCAAGAAAAAGTGATCTGAGGCAAGAAATATAAGTGAAAAGAAGCGTTCCCTAACACTTGTGTGACATGAAGCCTGCAGGTCTGCAGGTTTGCCACATCTTCCCCAGCCAAACATGGCCCCTATACTTGTTTTTTATGCATTGCAAATGAGCCAAATAGACTTGTCACAACACATGTTGATTGGGCAAATAATTAGCATTTTGGTGCAGATTTGCTTGATCATCTCAAAGCACTACTAATGCAGTGGTTGTCAGTGAAATGGGGACCTGTTTCAGTTCATGGCCATGAGAAAGCCAGTATATTCTGTTATATCTGGTAGAAAATTACCAATGTAGTTGACTAGGCCAACAAAATGCTAATATAATTGTAATTGCATAGTGTTTGCCACTTTTAAATCCAATCAAAGTTTTCAAAGTCTGGGTATATATTCTGCACATCTATGATATGCTCTAAACAGTCCATGCTTTGTGCATATGATTCACACTTCTTCCACTTAAGATGTAAGCTTGCTTTATGCAGTTATTCAAACACAATGTGTAAATTCTGCTCATGCTCCTTTATGGAGTCCAAAAAGATGAATATATTGTCTAGATAGATGTGCATGAACTTTCTGGTTACATTTTGGAATATAAAGATCATCAACCTCTGGAATGTACCTCATGCATTACAGTTGCCAATCTGCATGATATTACTCACAAATGTCTCCATTAGAGGATGCAAACACTGTCTTTGAAATGTCTTCCATGCAAATGCATACTTGTTTGTATGCATCCATTAGGTCAATCTTAAACCTGTATTTGCAATGTCTTTGCAAATTACTTCCTGATCTGGAAGCAGAGTGATATCCTAGATGATACTTTTGTTATGCTGGCATGCATCCAAAGCAGTATGTAATGTCCCATCTTTCTTGGAAATACATAGTAATAGTGCAGCTTGCACTGCTGGTTGTGGTTTCCACTACTTTGCATTGATATATTGATTTGTCTTTTCACAAAGCTGATTCTGAAGTGCTTGTAGGCAGCAAGCCAAGCAGTATTTGTACTGTTTTGTCTCATCTATGAGATTAATCTCATGGCTGACTTCCCTCCATAGAGTAAGTTCCTCCTTTGTCCCATTGACAATGTCTGCAAATTCTTGTTGCCATTGCTAGTGCAATTGCAGCAGATCATCTTTTGTTAGGCCTTGAGCCTTTTGTTTTCCATTATCTACACACTTTGGGCACAATTGAATCTTAGGTTTGAATTTATCTCTGAGCATAAGTGCACTTCCTCAGTGTCATCTGTTTTCAGCCTCAATGGAGGCCTTGATACCTTCAATCTCCTTGACTACTGTATGCTTCTTGCCTTCAGCAAAATACCATCAAATATAACATCTGAGAGTTCAGATATCTTGTTAGCAAAAATTTGATGGTACACTTCTTCTGTGGGTTGGCATGACTCAGCCCACCTATGCGCTACTATAGAGGCTACAACCTCATTCTATTCCAATAGCATGCATGGGTCATAGTCCCATTGCACTTCTATTAGTAGCACTCGTCAATCCCACAGGGATATAATGCTGTCAGTTGTTTCTGCTGCACTTGCAGCACTCTGCTGATGCAATTCTTCTTCAAGCTCATCTATAATGAGGTCCTCCACTTTCACTCTGGAGCTTGTTGGTTGGCACTCTTCTAATTCCAATACTACTCATCTAGTACAGGTATCCTCAGGTGGATGAGCCTTATCAGGCTCACTCACAGCTTTTTTACTATCCACAATTGGCTGATCTAGCCCATCCTTCCTTTTCAGAGTTCCTTAGAATTCTTGATCAGTCATTAATATTGCTAGCAAGTCCACTAGTAGGCTGGCTAGTTCCTCCTCCATGTCTTTCACTGTTGCAACTTTGCTACATTTTAGTCAGTTGCTATCATTGCAATGCTTCTCCATGGTTCTATACTATTGCAAACAGCCATTTGTGTCTGCCAGAATAACTCTCTTGGCCTTCAATGGCACTCCATTGACAACAACAATATTATTTACAAAGTCAAGATTGGTATTGTTTTTATGCATGAATAGTGTACCAATAATCATATCATAGCAATCAAAGTTTGCTATATCCACATACTCCTTTGTCAGCTGTTCTGATGTGCTGACTTTCACTTTTGCACTGAACCATACAACAGCACAACTCCTCACAGTTTCCAACTGGAGCATTAATGGCTCCATCGACTCATGAACACAGATCACATTTACATGCGCAAACTAGGGTGTAATGCTTATATTAGTACTCCTAGAGTCTCACAATGGCCATACTGGATGTCCATTAACATTGACATATGTAACTAAACACTCCTTCTCCTGAAGAGAATAACTTGGCTGGTGTAGCTTGTCTGCTGCTTTTTTTAGGGTTTTTCATCTCATATGGATGTCTCTATTTACTTGCTGCTCAGTCAGAGCAAACATGTGCTCCTCCTTATCTTTATAAGCATAGTAATCATTGTCATATATATTTACAGTAACATACTTATCATCATCAATCTGGATGCTTTTAGCATTGTCACTTGCTAACTATGCCTCAGCATCTTGAAGAACCTCCTCATCCTTAATGAGTTCTTTTGGCTCCTCTGCAATATTACTTCCAACATTACTCCTCACTGCTGCTATGTAAGAAGCTTGTAGGTATGCTCTGAGTGCCTTACATTTCTTGGAGAAGTGGCCTATTCAGCCACAGTTGTAGCACTGTAGTGCACCACCACTGGGCTAGGGCATAAACCATACCCTAGATGCTTGATACAGGGGCTTCTCCACCCTGTCTTCCTGATGCTGCATCAGTGGGGCCCACAGAGCTGATGTATCTGGTTGGAAACCAGGAATGACCTGATTGTCTTAACTATCTTGTCCATCTCAGTCATTATCTTGATGACCATGTCCTCAATTACTTTGGTGATCCTCTTTACTTGGAGGCATCTCACTAGCTTGGGAGTCTTCACCTGAGTCCAAAAGGCCAGGTGGCTAATTACTTGAGCTAGACATGTGAACACATTTTTGATATGGCTAAAAAAAGTTGCAAAGTTTGATGAGTATTGCTTAAATTGGTAACAAGGAGCCAAAGTCTATGTATAGTCAATAGCAGAAGATTTAAAAAAATGTAGCCAATGGCTACAATTAGAACAATCTTGTGTGGTTCATGCAGTAGACCAAATTATTAGATTAGACTAGATATGTTGTAAATATAAAATGTTGTTCTTAAGTAATCTACTGACATGCATCACAGATGCATGTTTACTACCTCAATAAGACAACTAAATGCATCACAGGGAGCTACACAAGCTGCTTGAAGCAAAGTTGCTCATGTCAACTTCATTTCATCCACTCATTTCATCCACAGACATATGGTTGGACAAAGCACATGAATCAAAACATTGCACAAATCTTCAGGGCATTTGTCTGTTCTGATCAGAAGAATTGAGTAGATTGTATTCCTATAGTGGAGCTTATAATTAATGCAAGCATGTTCAAAACTACAGAGTACACACTCTTTAAGCTGAATAAAGGCGACATGCCACTTATGATCAAGGAATTTTGTAGCAACAAAGTGATATACCAAGGGATCAAGGACTTTGTGCAGAACATGCTAAGAAACCTGACTAATGCACATGATGCAATCATAGAGGCCCATGTCTTTCAGATGCATTATGCAAATGACTACCAGAGTGAGAAGCTGGCAATTGATAAAGGTGGCTTGGCATATCTATCACCCAAGAATTTGAACCTGCCCAAGGAACAGGCAAGCAAGCTATGCTCTAAATGGGCGGGACTGTATAAGGTCCTGAAGGCTGAGCCCAGCACCTCAAGCTATGTGCTTGAGCTACCTGTTGAATTGCAAGCACAACAAATTATGCAAAAGTTTCATGTGTTGCTGCTGCAACTTTATCTAGTGAACAATAATATGCTGTTTCTGAACCATGGCACACCAGAGACTTATGATTTTGTCACTGCCAATGACCAAGAATGGTTCATAGATGAAGGAAACCTCAAATTTGAGTTTGCTGGAGCTTGGAGACACAATGTAGAAGCCCCTGGCTAACTGTAAATTGCTTGTAGCAATGGACCAATATCTGGAGTTACAGAGTATAAAACACCCTTGTCAACTTGCATGACATGCACAGAGCATGTCAAGGTCATAATGTGGCTAGGTTTGGCTGATCATTGTGGTTGTGTGATCTTGTTACCACAGCCAATGCTAGTGGTGTAGAGCTGAGTGGTTGGGACTGCTTGATATGTGTGGTCTGGCCAACCATGGCAATCTCCAGTGCCACATGCTGCATGGCTGAGAATTTGTAGGTATTTGTCTGCATGGTGGATTTTGGAGTTTTTTTTGATGTTATGTGCTTTCTTTTTCTTTTATGACATGTCATAAATGTACAGACAAGGAAGTAGAAAATGGCCTCATAGGGCCTACCTAGACCTGGTCAGAGCTTGCAGAGCCCTGGAAGAAAGGAGGAAAATTGCACAAGGACAGCAGCAACAATATTTGAGAGCACAGTTGTTTGCAGCCATGGCCTATCTAGGCTACAATGAGGCACTTCTGCACCAGATGCCTGTTCATTTGCAAATGGATGTGGACAAAGAGGAGCACTATGAGCACTAGTTTGAGGAAGTGCACTACAGGCATCTGCACTAGCCAAGGCTAAGCTAGGCCCAGGCACTGATGCAATTATATACATGCATTGTGGTGCAATCACTGTTTGAGGAGTAAGCACTCTAAGTGCAAACAAGGATGGGGACAGATGTCTTGTTGCACTGCCTAGAAACAAGTCCCTGCAACTGAGCTTGCAGTTATGGTAATGGAAGGATTGCTCAATCAGATTGAGCTGATAAAGAGGCAGCACATTGTAGCACTCAAACAGATTAACTGTGCTGCAAAGCGCAAAGTTCCATCTTACGAGGAGGTTGGTATGGAGCCCAAACAGGCCAAGCTGCAGCTATTATAGATGGTTGAAGCCATATGAGCAGTGGTGCCCACAACAGCTTGACTAATACTAGCAGTGGTCTCATCAATCTTGTTTATGCCTTTGCAGCCAACAGCTGCAACTACACAGAAAACTGCAGTGGCCACATTCATAGTACAGGAGGCTCCCATTGCAGAACTGTTGCTAGAACAGCACAATGAAAAGATGGGCAAGGAACTGCAGATGAAACTGGAGTAGATAGAGGTGTCCACAGTGCCTAAGAAGACAGTAGTAGCACAGGCTGCTGGGCCCTCCAACTGAGGATCAACAGTGTCAGGTCATGCTCCAAATGCAGCAGAGCTGCAAATGCCACATCAGGAGCATAAGCCACCTCTTAACACCTCAAAGATGGAAGTTATTGACTTTTTTGTGAACATTCCAGAGTAGGCAGAGCCTGCCAAACTCCTATTCATGAAGGCTATTGCTGTGCCAGCCCCACCAGTACACTTTGAGGTAGTCATGTTGATTACCAAATTACATACTCTTGTGCAGTACAATGGGCTGCTAGTGACCCAGCAAAAGGCTACTGCTGCTGACAAAAGCAAGCAGCAGATGATTCCAACAGAGGAAGATGAGAGCAACTATTATAAGTTGCAATCTGAAGAGAAAGAAGAGAAGAAACAGGGTAAAACACCTGCACAGCACTTTCAGCACATTCAATGTAACAAGAAGCTTGCTAAGAAGAAGGTAGACAAGGCCAAAGCAGTAGCTGCTCTGGCTCATAGAGCACAGAATGACTTTGACTTTGTGGGGCATATTTCTGATAGATTGGGAGTGAAGGTTTGGAGACTGCTTGATGTCAAGTGGCTTAATGCATGCTTTCAAGTGGCCCTCAGCCCCTGCTTCTACTCTTTGTACCAGACAAATACAGAGGTTGCTAAAGCCAATGCCAGCTGCACAGCTGCCCTTGAGCTCAGTGCTAGCTAGGCAGCCAATATTCCACATACAATGGTGTACAAATTCATTTGTAGGGGCTTTTCCTGCACTTTTTACAAGCTAGAATGGCTCTTTCAATGTTTTATTAACTCCCACATACCCCAATGCAACTGTATTGTTGCATACATACTCATCACTAAGCTTCAATCATTTGCACAGAAATCCAACATATTGCTGCATAATCAAATAATAAAGCTGTTGTTGCCCAATCCTGTGTATCAAGATTGAGTCAACCCAATGCAAGGTCCAGAAGACCTTTTTCTGGTTGAGAGATGCTATATCCTGACATGCTTTCTGTGCACAAAAAAGGATGCCACCTCAGCTCTGCATGTCCTGTGTATACCCTACCTAAAAACACTGTTTGATCTTGAACAGCTAGTGCAATATGTGCTTATCTATGGACAACCAAGGCTGGAGAATACCTGGCAAGGCATTGCCATCAACTTCACTGACAGAATGCATTAGCGGACTCTCTTTGGCTTTGCCCTTTGTCATGATCTTTGCACCAACAGTGCCAGTAAAGCAACTATTGTCCATTGCCTTGCATTTGTAATGGCATATCCTAAACTTTACCATAAAGCTGTCACCTCATATAATGCAGTCAATCCCAGCTGTCTCTTCATGGCCTAACAGGGGGCCCACCTCCAAATCCATCAGGTCCATTTACCTGATGAGCAGGTCTGCAACTTCTTAGACAATGATGCACTTTGCATCCTTCTCCACAACCAGATCCCACTGGACTGAGTCAACCATGCTTATACCTATGGTGTGGTTGACCTGGAACAGCAATTCCATCAACTGACAATGTCCTTGAACATCTTCCAAAAGATTGATAATGAGCACATACAACACCTTCATGTCTATAGAAACCCTCCTAACCATCCTGCAATGGGATGGATGGCATGAACTGTCTGAAGAGGACTACTACTGCCTAATGTTCAAATGCAACAAGGAGAGCATGAATTGCCTGGCACCTGAGGTCACTGGCCTCTACTATTATATTGAAATGGACCCAAATGTGGGTCATCTTTGAAAAAGAACACTGGTACATGGTACAATGCCAGTCATTGGGGCTGTGACTAATATTGCACTAATCAATTGTCTTATAATAGATGTGACTGCTGCAGGGGATTCCTCAACCCTCCCTAATAACAAAATTGGACCCACTCCTCTCTGCAAGTAATATTGCACTAAGTCAGGAGGTGAAGACAATAGAGATGGGTAGGATCCAAACTGACAACAAAACGGGTTGAAAAACTCTTGTTATTATTTAGTCTAGGTAACTTCAAGTTCTTAAACTCAAATCATGTTACTGAAACTGCATGCACTTCACAACACATGTTTGTATATTTTATACTATTTTCTTGTTGAACTGCAATATACAGCATCATTGATGTGCAATTACTTACAATCTGTTGCATCAATAGTGCTCCTATGTTCATTGTAGTGCTTAGTCACTACATGGTTAATATTACCCTTTGGGTGCTAAAATGATGTACCAAGCAACACTGCTAGCAGACCATCATACATATTAGTGCAATTGCACCCACCTTGGCTTGCATCATTATGACACATTGGAGTGTGAGGAGGCCCTCATGCCTTATCTAGATTGTACATTGATTTAAAAGGGGAGTCTGTAACTACTAAGTTACCTTATTTGTATCCAACGTGTCTGTAACATGTTTAGTTGCCTTATTTTTAGAAGCCTGATATTTTTCTGACTATGACTGCCAATCCAAAGTGGTCTGAAATTGAAAAAGCTCTTTTATAAGAGCCTGCAGTCAATGGAAAAAATAAGACAGTCTCTGATCAATTAGATATTGTTGCTAGAGTATTTAAACTCAAGAAGAACACTCTTTTGAAGGAAATAAAGAAGGGCTTTTTGGCAAATGTTTGGCTTATGTCCAAAAAGAGGACTGCCACACATGCATATATTTTAATCTTTTCCTATCATAAATTAGAGATTCAGCTCATGTAGATAGTATTGTTTCTGCTCAAATTCTGGATCCAGTAACTCAGCCTCAATTGTACCAGGTATTGATTTTGGTTGAATCTTTTGTCCAAATATTTGATTTCATTTGTATTAGGTGGTTACTATCAATATAGTTCATGGCCCAAGTGGAAATGCTCATCTCCATGCAAAACTGCATGGTAGATGGCAAATGTTCTAAGCCAAGAGATATCCCAAAAAATCTCAAGAAATCACTTTATATGGTGATGATGGCTCCCCTCAATATGCCAGACCTAACAATGGCTGCTACTTTGAAAAGCATGGTCATCATTATGACAATCATGATATTGTCCCATACAATCAGCCAAATACTAGTGTCACATCAATGTGGAGATTTATGCTTCTGTAGAAGCCATCAAGTACATTTACAAAGGGACTATTTTGGAGATTTCTAGAGACCAAAGGTATGAAATCAAGGAATACTTGGATGCTAGATATGTGTCTGCACCTGAAGCATATTTGAATTCAACATGCATGCAGAATCTCCTTCTGTTTATTGCTTGCCTAGACACTTAGAAGAGCAACATGAGTTTATTTCCAGGACTATGAACCTTTGGAGGTAGTGGCTGCTAGGCCTAATCTGAGCAAAATTCCCCTCACTGCTTGCTTTGAAGCTAACATCAGCTTTTCTAACAACAATATTTGTACTGGCAACATTTCAATGTTAATGCATTGATAACACACTCCTGGTACATGGTCCAGTTTGATCCATCAGGTGAGACTCAGAACAGTGAGTTTTGAGGCTGACACATCATAGGTATTTTCAGAGCCCATAATCAGTTGAGCAGAACTAGCCTTGAAGGAACAGAGTGATAGAGGAGACTGAATAAATGAAGTAATAACTTCAGTGATTGTATGCCACTATAAATAAATTTTGTATATACAGTGGCTCAAAAAACTGTCCCAAATACTTTTTGAAAGATGATATTGGCATAAAGAATTGGAAGTATTTAAAATTTTAGTTATATCATGTAAAATGCTATGGCATTGTAGCTATAAATTTCATCTTAGCTTATGTAATTCAAATTAAAACTGATGCTGTCAGAGGATGAGTTCTTAGACTGTTCACTCTAGCCTTGCTTAGTTTGTGTTGATGTTGGCACCCCTATCTAGCCACCATCCAGACCACTCCAGCCCTATCCAGCTCCCTCCCTGTCTTGGCATCATTATCTGACAGATCAGCTGGTCTTTGAACCCACCCTACTTGTTAGCAGGCCTTTATGCCATTGGCTGGCTTACTCATGCTGATTATTGCTTACTCATTAGTGCTTAGTACATACCAGCCCTATCAGTCAATATGTCATAGTCATAGTGTGTCCAATATAGTATATAAGTAGGACTAGGAGATGAAACATCCCCAGTCCTAGCAATAGCATTGCTTCTGGGTCTATACACTAGCTTGACTATAAGCTCCTCAGTGACAACCTTGTCCTTTGCTCTTGCCCTCCTGCTCTGCCCCTTGCTGGCAGCCTGTCCTCTTGCCTGCTAGCTGCCTGCTGCTGTGCCCACTTGATGCTCACTCCCTCCTGGTAGTGGGCTTGAGTGGTTAAAGCTTTGGCTTGGCTTTCTATGATGGAGCATCCTCTTACAGATGGAGTAATGGCCATTTTAAAATATTCACTCATTGAAACAGTTTTTTGAGCATCTCTAATTTTGGTATTTAGTACTTTGTATATCCTCCATTTGCCTTGATAACTGCTTGAATCCTTCTAGACATGCTTTCTATCAGTCTTTGAAATACCTCTGCTAGTATTCCATCCCACTTCTTTGCAACCCTCTCCCACAATTCATGCACAGTATGAGGAGGTGTTTCATACTACCTAAGCTGCTCCTTAAGGTACTCTCAGAGGTGTTCAATAAGGTTAAGATCAGGGGATTAGGCTGGCCACCAAAGGACAAAGTTGTTGTCTCCAAACCACTTGTTAGTCCTCTTGGAGTTGTGTTTGGAGTCCTTGTCCTGTTGAAAGTAGCAGGAACCCTCCTTCATCTCCAATTTTTCAAAGCTCTCTGCTCTGTTATCCAAAATTTTGCAGTACTGCTCTGCATTCATGATTCCCACCACCTCTACCAGCTTTTCTACTCCATTCTAACTCATACAGCTCCATACTATGAGATTATTTTGTCTTCTATGTTTCACAGTAGGTGTAGTAGGTTGGTTTAAAATGCCTTCTCCTTGTAGCTTCCACACATACTGCTTTCCATCTGACCTAATCTTTGTCTCATCTGTCCACAACACTCTTTTCCAGTCCTCCACAGTCCAGTTCTGATGCTCTTGAGTCCATTTAAGTTGTAGTTGCCAATGTCTAGCAGAAACTTTCCTCTTTGTAGCAGACTGATACCTTTCCTCCTTTAGCACATTCTGGACAGTTTGAGGAGAGACAGGTTTGGAAATGATGTTGATAAAATTGGTGGCCTGAACAGCTGTATCAAGTCTCCCAGTTGAGATTTGTCAAACAATAGCCTGTTTATCATGTGGAGTAAGCTTAGCTGGATGGCCTTCAGGATAGTCTTCCTTCTCCACCTCCAACTCTCTACCAATCCTTCCAATAGTAGACTTCCCTAGACCAGTTGCCTCAATCTGACACAGAGGATACCCTTGAGCAAGGAGAGAAGCAACAGTAGAGCATTGTGCAGGAGAAGTAGCTTTCATGATGGTAGTTCAAGGTCAAGGTGTGGTTCAACCAACTTGAACCACTTCCAAATATAGCCAAACATGGTCACATGACTCTGTTTTATATTCCTACATGCAACTTACTCTTTATTTCTGACTAAAATAGATATAAACCTGCAAAGTTGAAGATGCTCAAAAAACTGTCTAAATGCGTGAATATTTTAGAATGGCCATTACTCCATCAGTTTTGATTTAAATAACATAAGCTAAGATGCAATTTGTAGCTACAATGCCATAGTATTTTACATAACTTAACCAGAATTTACTTCCAATCCATCATGCCAATGTCATCTTTCAAAAAATATAAAACATTGGGACAGTTTTTTGAGCCATTGTACCTGAATAAAAGAGGTAATACTGGTATAAAGTGATTGTATGACACTGAGCTGTGACAGTAACAAAAAAAACATATGAAGATTATGTAACCTAACAAATGACCATATCCTCAACATCCAAATCCAAATCCAAATGTGAAATTTAGGAAGTTTTTGTGTTAATGTTGCAGTTATTTGCTAGAGGCATAGAGGAACCCCTGTATGATGATGACAAGTATGGTGGATTTCAATAACGCGACCTTGTAATGCCTGGGGATACGAGCCCTGTGGACACCATGTGGGGTTATGGACAGACGACCATCAGGGATGTGCATGAGGTGATGTTATTATCGATGTGAGGAGTTGCCGTACCATACTACCGTGCCTCACAGACTATCCACCTTGGGCATTGTGAACGAAGCATGAATTTCTGACAGGAGTGTGGAAGTGCTCAGCAGTTCTGTAGCAAGATGATGAAACAGAGACCGATAATTATCAATACAGTAACCAGCCTGAGTGAGCGTTGAACACTGAACACGGACAACAAACAAGTATGTCAGTCAATGTATCCTGAGACAATGGGGTATATTACTTCCATGGTAGACCTGTAGATGACATTGGTGCTAATAGTTAATACGACGACTACTGATGGTCAGCTATCATGATTTACTGATCAAACCGAATGACCAAATGCCAATGCCCGGTTATCGTGGCTTAGTCCTACTCGTGGTATTCGTGGACTTCCACGCCCTCGTCCTCCTCATCAGAATCATCATCGCTATCAATCATGACTTGCTCAGCGCCTTGGTCCTGAATAACATTAGCACCGAGGCGACTTCCGTTCTTCACTGTCGCCCAATCATACGACGAGTTGGCCATCCAGTAAGGCTTCATGCGCCGGATTGCAACAAGGTACTCGTCAGATCGCGGATGCTCTGACAACATATCCTTGTGTGCCAGAAGACCAGAGTAAGAAACTTCACCAATGACATTGTACACCCTTTTCGAGCATCCTGTAATCAATAGTTCGTAACGCGGGTAAACGTTAGCATCGCCCTTTTTCCGCAACTCCATCCGATGTTTATACGAGAGAGCTTCAACGCCAGTGGGAGACATAGAAACATCTGGACTAGGATGGATTTTGGGAGGAGTCGTGGGCATGTTAGTCTGAGTATTTTTCCCTTTTCCCTTCGCTTTCGGCTCTTGCACACTCTTCTGCTTCGGAATTTTTCCCTTTTGTATCTTTGCTTCTGGCTTTTGCATGTTCTTCTGCTGAGATGACAGGATTCCAAGCTCCATCCCAATCGTAATATATGGGCGTACTTTGTGCTCCTTGGTCTGAGT
>JAGGAP010000791.1:0-12334 GCA_017657235.1 Termitomyces sp. T73sscA
GACTAGGCTTTCTGGTTCTGCGGCCATACAATCGCCGTAGCAGGGGAACCCAGCTCAGGCAGTAGTTCGCAAGCAAAGCTGAGATTCACTTTCTCCTGTAACTTTTAGAAGCTCTCTGAATTAAAACAAGCGAGTATCCATGCACACGGTACCTTCTGACCAGCGATCAACTCCTCTTGATTAGCTTAAGCCAGATACGAGATTGTCGGGTTCGCGCTTTATTCGTGTAAGGTGTCAGATGCTATGCAGAAAATCCTACTGGCAATTCCCGGGTCATTGTAATGCAAGATCTAGACGCGTAAACTTGAACACAAACGTAGCATTTCACGTGAAGTAGAATGACCATGAGATATTGCTCAGGATGACAACCCTGGCTCCTCGTTCACAGAATCCATTCATCAGAGCGTTGAGATGTCGCGGCAGTGCGCGTACCTGTATTATGAATCAGTAATGTACGACAATAGAGCACATTCCTAAAGGCAAATTCGTAGTGTGGAGCCGCTCTATTCACGAAAAAAAAAACAGCCAACTTCCATCCGGAAGGAAATAGAATTGAATGAAATCAGTAGCCAAATACATAGGCCGAATGGAAGCGGCGATTTACCTCCTGTGGAACAGTGACGATGCTACCATTATGACCCTGTTCGGCTATGTTTATCGAGTCAAGAAAGTGTCTTCTACATCTTCCCATGAGACCATGCCACATGAACAAGCTTCACACACCAGATCGATGTACTTAAAAAGCACACACAAAACGGCATGAAATACCCATACCATTTATCACGGGTACTGCTCTCCCAACCAATAACTTTTTGGCGCAGTCACACACTACAAACAGCACGACGAGATGAGCCTTCCACGATCTGCTCGGTCCAGGTTATCGTGGTTAGGTAGCCGATTTTCTGGCAACGGTCAACAACAACCAGAGGCTCAGGCTGAAACTACGCCGACGTCGTCGCCACTGCAGCAGCAGCAGACCAATGGCGTAGAGGGACCCGACCCCCGGCTCTCAGAGCCGATTCACTTTGAGAGACCGATGAAGATTATATGCATAGGAGCCGGCGCGTCTGGCCTTTTACTTGCGTACAAGCTCCAACGCTCGTTTAATAACTTTGAGCTCGTGTTGTATGAGAAGAACGAGGTGGTGTCTGGGACGTGGTTTGAGAATCGGTACCCTGGGTGCGCATGTTTCTTCCTTCTTTTCTGAGAGTTCAGAAGAAGTTCATATCTATGCACTTCGCATTTATGTTTTGAGATATGATTCGGGTTGGATGACCAGATTTATATTCATTTGATACTTGCAGTCATGTAGCAGCTCATACTCACTGATGACGTGTAGATGCGCGTGTGACGTGCCCGCGCACACATATACCTGGTCCTTCGAGCCAAAGAACGATTGGTCATCTGTATACGCAGGCTCCGACGAGATCCGTGGCTATTTTGAGTCCTTCGCCATCAAATACGACCTTCACAAGTACGTCAAGCTGCGGCACAGGGTCGACAACGCTACGTGGAATGCCCAGACCGATTCTTGGGATGTTGAGGTGACGGATCTAGAAGGAAAGAACGCCGCCGCCGATGATGACGGTGGCGACGGAGGGAAAGCGATCGACCGCGCTGATATACTTATAAATGCCTCCGGTGTGCTAAATGCATGGAGGTGGCCGGATATTCCGGGGTTGCACGACTTCAAGGGTATTTTGATGCATACAGCTGATTGGGATCGCTCGGTCAATCTAGAGGGAAAACGTGTCGGCCTTATTGGAAATGGGTGCGTTTATTTTTAAGTTTCCTAAAATGAATGACGTACCTACGTGGGAAAGGTCATCTGGGATCCAGGTCCTCCCGGCAATCCAGCCAAAGGTCGCGAAGCTGATAACATTCGTGCGTCGCCCGACGTGGGTGTTCCCCACACAGGGGTTTCAACAACACATTTATAACGAGGATGAGCTTAAACTCTTTCGGACGGACCCTGCAGCGCACCTTGCGCATCGGAAGAAGCAAGAAAGCGCAACGAATAGTATTTTCCCTATGTTCGTAGCAGACTCTTCCCAGCAGCAAGCAATTTTCGCGCAGTTGGTGGACGCAATGAAAGATAAGCTCACGGGAGCAGATTCATCGCTCGTGGAGAAACTGGTGCCCAAATACGGCGTAGGGTGTCGACGGATTACGCCAGGGATTGGATACCTGGAGGGGCTGTCACAGGAGAACGTGGAGGTGGTATATGGAAACATTGAGCGGATCACAAGGACGGGATGTATAAGCTCAAATGGGACGGAGCATGAGTTAGATGTATTGATCTGCGCCACGGGGTTTGATACGTCGTATATGCCGAGGTTTGGGGTTAACGGGGCAATGGGACGGAGCATGAAAGAAGAATGGAGTAAGGAGGCCAAGGCATACCTTGGGATGGGCGTCGCTGGGTTCCCGAATTATTTCCTGATTATCGGGCCCAATAGTCCCATTGGGAACGGACCAGTGCTGTCTTTTATCGGTAGGGTGTTCGCTTGCTTTATTCCATTCAGATCAATGACGGAAGTTCAGAGGCACAGATTGATTATATTCTCAAATTTGCAAATCGGTGGCAGACCGAAAACATCCGGAGTTTTTCCCCGAAGCGAGAGGCTGTGGAGGACTTTATTGCGCACAAGGATGCATTCATGAAAAAGACTGTGTGGGAGCACGAGTGCAAGTCGTGGTACAAGGCAAACAGTGTCTCGGGAAAAGTGAGCGCACTGTGGCCGGGGAGCACGCTGCATTATCTGGAAGCAATCGCGGACCCGCGGTATGACGACTGGGAAATGACATACAAGGGTAACCGGTTTGCTTGGCTGGGGAACGGGTTCTCGCAGACGGAGGTGGACGAGACTGCAGATCTAGCATACTACATACGGAACACAGACTCGTCGCCGCTGCTGGGACGCAGACGAGCGCTGCAGACCGTGAACGGGTCTGGGGCGCACACTACTGTAATCGTATCTACGGTGGCCGGACGGGCCCGGCTGCAGAGCAGCTGAAAGCAAGTTCCGTGCAATTCCGCGCCAATCCCATTTGTCTGAGATAATCACGCGCAAATTCCGGACATCAGCTGAGATCGAATTGTGTGTCCATTTCCGGCCAGCTTCTCCAATAAACTTGCGGCCAACCCTCTTTTCTCTTTCATCGGCGTCCCCAGCGAGCTCGTCGTGAGCCGCTCCCTCCTTCCCATGCCCAACTACCTGCCGGTCCTTCTCGTCTCCGTCGCCGCCAACTCCATCCCCGATGACTCCTCTGTTGCAACCCTTCCCCGCGCCCAGGTCGACTATCTCTCCCACAACTGGGAGGAGGAGGATGTCTGGCGCTCATGGCGCAACATGACGCGCCAGAAGAACGAGATTGCAAACGGCGTGCGCCTCGAGAATGCCAGCTGGCGCACCTGGTGGAAGCAGCGCAATGGTCTCGGCACTGTTACACCAGAGACACTCAATTGGTGAGTGCTTTTCAGTTGCCCGTAGATTCCTCTCACTCGTCCCAGGCTCAAGGACTCGGATGTCACCTGGCTCTATGGACCTCTCCACACGGCTGGCGATTGGGCTCCACCCCCAAAGGCCGTCCCGTCGGCCGGCCTTGACCTCACCACCCACAAACCCATCCTCAAGCACCGAAGTATCAGCCAGCTTCTTACCAGCGACTTTCCAAGCCCTGTTTTTAGCCCTACAGAGACTGAGATCGACGGAGGAGGCTCCTACTTTGCTCGGCCGCCATCTGACGAACCGGACGGATCTTCACAGCCACGTCGCCCAGTCCTTCCTCATACCAAGAGTGATAGCCATATTACGCGCTGGGGACCTAGTCGCGCCTTCCGGAAAGACTCGCCCCCCAGGATAGACCCTCCAGCTCAACCTCCCTCGCCAGCCGGCATCCACAGTCCCGAAGGCGACTCTACCGGCAACAATCAAAGCTCCGACTCTACCACTCCGGCTCCTCCACAGCAAAACGGTCAGAAGAAGCGGCACATCTCTTTCAACACCTTTGTCGAGCAGTGTATTGCTATAGACAAACCCAAAAAGAGGTCTGGCTATACAGAAGATGATGAAGACGATGATGATGTTGACGACGAAGCCGGTTACTTTCATCGCAGCGTTACCGGCAGATATCCTTATGGCAGGAATGCTTGGGGTTACGATGACGGGTCAGTATATATACCTATGTTTGCCCTTTTCTTTCACTAACGGTAGCACACTAGATACGAAGAAGATGCAGATGAGGAAGAATCGGACGAAGACGCCGAAGGCGTTTCGCTTTCAATGTGGGATGAACGGTGTCGTGCCCTATCAGGTAGTGACTCTGATTCATATGAGGACGGAATAGGAGATGAGGATGGACAAGCAGATGAGGATGAAGGCGACGGAGTAACCGACATGCGTTCTTACTCACGGACAAAATCTAGCTCTTCTCGATCTCAATCAACCGCATCCACAGCTTCATCTTCCTCTTCTGCCTCTACCTCCACTTCGATGTCCAACTCCACTTCTCCAACATCTGAATCTCCTGATCGTCTAAATACCGAGAAACAGCCATTTTCTCATCGTCGACATAGCACTAGTTCAACGAGTACATGTCGTCCCCGATTTCATTCCTCGTCTGGATTCAGGAAACGCCATAATGCTCCTCCTCTCATTCGCACGCTCACTTCGGAACGTGTCTCGAATCCTTCTGCTCATGTAACAATTGCGCCGATAGCTCCCACGATCTTAAAGACCGGCACTCATGGATACTATGGACACCATCATGGGGGATGGAGTGAGGGATTCGGTGACGAGGGTGGAAGTGATGATGGGATTTGGGGCGGGTCGAGCGGTCAATCGAAGTGGTGGAGTGAGAAGGGCAAGGGTAAGGCGAATGAAGAGAGCGAATCTTCTGGTGGGCAAACGCCGGTTGAGCTGGTGTATGTCCCGCCGTTTGGAAGCAGTTATAACCTCCGGAAAGAAAGGGAACAACGGATATTTGTGAAGGAACGGGAAAACGGTAGAGAGGTGCAGAGGGGCGTCAAGTTTGTGAATGCAGATGTTATGGAAGACCACGAGGATGGTTTTGGGAATGGCGATCAGGACGTGTATCGGCGGAGAGCAACTCTATTTAGTGTTGGAGGTGACGATATCGAGCTCGACGCGGATGATGCAAATGTTACCGTCGCGCGCAGCCGTGGTGTCCATCGGAGTGCCCCCCTTCCGACGGTCGTCGTGCGACCTGAAGACACGTACAATTCCGGACGCGGAGATGTTGGCGAAGACTTTCGTTCTCGCCGCTCATCGTCTTCTTCTTTGTCGCACGATGCATCACTCGATATACTCAGAGGACGTGGCACAATTCCAAGCAGTTCTGCTGGCGAAGAACGCTCTCGTTCCCGATCAAAGTCCCAATCATACTCACGGTCACATTCGCGATCGCATTCTCGTACGCCCTCCCCCGCCATGATTACCAACCTCTCCCATGACGGGACACAAGCCCCCGCGTCTGAATCCGGTCCAGGACACACTCATGGGCCCGTGCTCATTCCGCGGCGGAGCTCGTCCTCCTCTACCTTCCCATCCCCCGCCGCTACCTTGCTATCCCCGCCGTCGCGGAGTCGTGGGTCGCAGTCTTATCAGGACGTTGGATTGGCCCCTCAGCAGCAGCAGCAGCAGCGTGGTCGGTCGAATACAAGGACAGGGTCGTCCATCTCTGATAGGGAACGCTCCGCCGGCTCGAAATCATTGGGGAGTTTATCGCCTGAGGGCTGCAGCAGCCTGGGTGGTGTTGCGGCTACGGCTTACACAGGGGGACGGTATGAAAGAGACAGGAGAGACAGGGAGAGGCCTAGGGGACGTGAGCGGATAGAGAGCAAGAGGTTTGGACCTGGGCAAGGGTCTAACGTGAGCCCGGAAGGAGTGCAAGACAGTTTGTTCAGGGTCTCTCCTGCATCAGCGGCGTCACCTGTCTCCCCTCCTGCAGCTGAATCTGAAGCACTGAGACTTGGTGGTGTGTCGCCTCAGATCAAAGCGTCCGCGTCGTCGGTGTCTTCCTCGTCGTCTCGCTCATCCACCAGTTCCACAACCGTCGTACCTTCTAATTTCGTCCTTGTTGCTGAGTCAGATACGCCCCCTTTACCTCTCGCTGTTCCGATTGACGTCCGCACGGCCGAAGAGTACCAACGTACCCTCCAACCAACGCCTTCTAATACCCCCGTCATTCAAATGCGACCAGTATCAGTCACTGCTGCAGCAGTCACCGTAGATCTCAAAGCAGCTTCCAATGAGGAGTCAAATCGAACCTCGACACAACCACAACCGACACCAACGGCGACATATACCCCTAAGATTACATCACTGTTGGTCGTCCCCGCAGTGACCCCCGCGGAGCCTAGCACATCGTACAGCGTCTTACCGCCATGCAGCGACCTTTCTCCTCCCTCGTCCCCTCGGAGCCCAACGCGCAGCGAGCCTACGATAGTTGGTAAAGCGGTCGAGATGGTTTCTTCCGCGGGTGCGTTTCTAGGGCTTTGGAATCTATCTACGTGAGCCGTATGCGCCATGATTGAAGTTGTGGAAAGTGGGCAGACGATTCTGGTTTGTGAGTCAGCTTGTGCTTTGACTTGCCTTGCACGTATTGATCGGTGTCCGGCAGATGCACTTGGCGTGCGGATACCTCTCCCCCTCCGATGCCGGCGGGCAGTCTGCCCACTCTCGTTCTCGAGTTCTACTACCAAACCTCTTGGCACACGTCTCTCTCCTACTTGATCCTCCCTGGGTTCCAATTTACGTATCTACTTTCCCTGGCTGTACTCAGTTGTTCCTTTTTTGGTTTCAATAACGGACCAATCATGCCATATTGACGTATATCGTGTAGCTCGCAGAGTTACTTGTACGTCCCTACACGCTGGATCACGCCTCGTATTTCCTCCCCCTCTATCCCCAACTGCCCTCTTATCTCTGACTGCCCCTTTAACTGTCCACGCTGTGTGTCATCCCTATCACTACAATTCTTACCCCCTGCGCCACTATTCCTACTGCATGCTGTTTTATTATGCGATGATGCTAATAATCGTGTACCAATGCTTGTGTGTATCGTAGTATGTGCTTCGTCTGGCTCGTATTGTATCTAGTGTAATTAGTCTTTGAAAGGTTTAGTATACATAGAATTTAAAATGTTTAAAACCTCTCTGTCGTTGAAGTAGACATTTTGACAATCGTGGTTTCTAAAAAAGGGGATTTTAATTTCCGAGGATCACCTCATCAGGGGATGTTACGGAATAAAAGGCTGATTGAAGGGTTGACTGAATTTCATTTCCCAGCTAAGTATCTAGACAGTGGTCACATAATGCTGATGATTGCTGTGATTGCCATGTGCATTGTGGAGTATGCTGATCGTTTAGTCTTTGATATCTCAACACCAAAGAGGATCACAACGTCCAACATTTGCACCGTCTTCGATTGGTGTTTCTGACGCCTTATAATTGGTAATTGACCAGCAAGTGAATCATCATGGAGCGGGAACAGAAGCGCGTATAAGAATTGATTCAATCGGCATCGGTTTTTGACAGTCGACCGCGCTATCTAGGTTTCCGGCGGATGGTTTCGGCATCCTATCAGTATTGAGAACGTGGAATACACGATAGAATTTGTTCGGTTGCTGTTGGTGTTGAAAGAGCTCACTTAGGATACTTACTTAAGCGTCAGTCCTAAGCACAAGGGTCAGACATGGTTGAGGTATAGGAGCGCGGTCGGCGAACGAACTTACCGACGATTGATTTATGTAAGCTCTCATCAACATATCAATTACGCTGTACGTGCAGCCACAAATGCCGTACACACAACCTGCGTAGAGCACTCATGCACATGTACACTGCCGATCCGCTGAGCTTTGGAATGACAATCGCTTCAAGGATACTTTAGAGATTATCATCATCATCGATGTTATTCTGCTCATGGAAATTCCCACGCAGACTCATTCGCGCTTACATCAAACGAACAGTGTGCAAAAATCTGAAGTCATGTAGGATCCCTAGAACGGTTCAGACAAGGCCGCAGTATGTAGTACAATGTACTTCATTTATCTTATGCGCTGCTCCTCACGGAATCAGGACCTTTGGGGAAAAACCCGTCAGCAGACTGGCTTATACATGACATCAAGAAGCTATAGGTCATCTGCCTGCAGACCAAGAGGTTTTTCAGTTTAGTTCGTATGGTCTCATGTCCGTGTATTTCTCATAACCGAAACAATGCCAGGACGTCATCCCCTCAATCTGCTCAGCTGCCATGAGATTATTCCGGAGTACCGTCCGCAAACTTTTCTCGCCAGATCTATCATTTGTGATTTATCATATTGGACAAATATGGTTCTCCAATGGGGATATGAGATTCTGTGTTCGTAGGATACCTCGAAACTAGTATCGATGGAAAGTCATAGCCAGCAAGAAATTCCCTCGATTGTGCAGGACAGGAAGCTCTTGCAATCATGTACAGGATCAATTATCGCCAAGCGCGGCACTCACAGCTGTGTGTGTGGGTGTCTATGCCCAAATGGAACTCCACATGACAATCATATGTAGGCACAATCAAATCCTAGGCAAATACGTGTTATGCAGAAGTCGGCTCAAAATAGCGAGCATACATAAACATTGACGCGATGCAACACAAATCTCGCGTACAAAAGCAGCTACTGCGACCGGCTGATCTTTCCCTCCACAGCTCTTGCCACGAGGAACGATGAGTGACGATAAGGCATCACCTACTGCTAGTTTTGGACGTGAATTAGAGAAGGACGACGCTCCTTCACTCCAGGGTGCTAACCGTCATGTGCCTCTCTATAATCCCGATGTCGACGTCAGTGGGGTGGACGAGAAGAAACTCTTACGGAAAATTGACTGGGTTCTGATTCCTTGGCTTTCGTTGTTGTACCTGCTCAGCTTCCTGGATCGGACCAGCATTGGAAAGTGGGTACCAATTGTATTCCTCCCTGTGCCAGGAGAGTCTGAATCATCCTTCACAGTGCAAAGGTTCGGCAATGCGCCTTGAGGGGATAATCCTAGCGCTAATATTATCACAGCTTTACAACCTCGTCACAGATCTTCATATGTCTGACACGCAATATCTACTCGCCTTGACGGTAATTCCTTTCCCGGTTGTTGATCGCCACTGTAGCGTCTTATGTTGCTGGGAACAGATTTTTTTCTTCAGTTATGCTATCTTTGAAGTCCCATCAAACGTCTTCTTGAAGCGACTCCGCCCATCCTTCTGGCTTTCTTTCTTGATCACAGGCTGGGGTGTCATGATGGTACGTCTTGAGTGTGGAAATTTATCTTTTGTTCACGTTTGTCCAGACAGTACAAGGGTTAGTTCATGACTTTGGAGGTCTCATGGGTCGGTGATCAGTTCGAATTTCATTTCCACATTTCACTGGCTTTGCAGGTATGCGGTGGATGCTGGGAGTGTGGGAGGCCGGACTGTTCCCTGGTGTCAATTTTTATCTCTCTTGGTATGATCTCAAATAATATAGACCTGCGTCAGACATTGTCTTGATCACTGTCCATTTAGTTGGTACAAGCGGTCCGAATTTGGCCTTCGAGCAGCGATGTTTTTCACAGCCTCAAGTATCTCCGGCGCTTTTGGTGGACTTCTTGCGGTATAGTCCACACCCTACCACATTCTATTATTTTATGTCGTCCTAATCTCGGATCAAGGCTGCTATCTCAAATATGGATGGTATAGGTGGCAAACCTGCGTGGGCCTGGATATTTAGTAAGTTTCATTTTGCATCCTTTTTTGTACAACGAAGTATTCAGCTACTTCCCAGTCATCGAAGGTTTGGCGTCCGTTGTTGTCGGCGTCGCATCATTTTGGGTTATTCAAGATTTTCCTGATACCGCCAAATTCCTCTCTGAAGCTGAAAGGACTGTGGTCGTCAGGCGCCTGCAAGGCGATGACCAATTCAGTGCCGCCGGAGAGAAGTTAAGAATGAAGTATATATGGGATGCTCTAAGGGACTGGAAGACCTGGGTTGGTAGTATGTGACATTCTTCCCTTCTCTGTAATAAACTCGAATGATCGTCGGGCTAGTGATCGTATATATGGGCTGTGATGGACCCCTTTACGCGTTTTCTTTGTTTTTACCCACTATTATCAATCAAGTACGTGGACATTATGATCTCTTTCTATTTATTTGCATCCAATGAATATACATTGATGGGTTTGTAGCTAGGTGAGAACGAGCACGACAAGTTCTAGCTTCAGTAACTCACGATAACTGCAATAGGCTTTGATGCCACTCCGGCTAATCTCTTGACTGTCCCTGTGTATGTTTTTGCCGGTATAGTCACTTGTTGTGTGGGTTATGCCGCGGATCGAGTCGGTCATAGAGGGTATTTCAACATGTGCGTCGATTTCGCTTTTCGACGTTTTTATGTTCCTGATCTTCTTTGTAAGGGCGTTCCTGTGTCTCGGTTTGTACATTTATTCTGGTTGAATATCATGATTCATCAGCGTTTCGACAGGTGCTGCTGGTTATATCATTCTCATCGTTTCGAGGAAACCCGCTCTCTCCTACTTTGCTACCTACTTGGCAACATGGTAAGCAATGTCATTTTTCACCCCCAGTGACCTTTTCCGATGGATCAATTAGTGGTATCTACCCTGTCGTTCGTGAGTTTTCAAGTGTAGATATGAACCAAAAGATCAAATTTCTCCAATTGGCTCATAGCGAACACGATGTGAGTCGTCTGATCATTTAATATGACTGGTTATTAACGTAATATACTAGTGCATGGACATCCAACAACGTAGAAGGGTCTTACAAACGCAGCGTTGTCGTTGCAATGATTATCAGTTTGTCTGTTGATAGGCTTTCTTCGCATTGACGCAAGCTTACTGTATACTTATACATAGTGGTAATATCAATGGAGCGGTTTCTTCCAACATTGTACGTCACAAATTGATCCTTCTGCTGCAATTGGTCTTCGCCTAAGCCCCTTGACAGTACCGCGCACCTGATGCACCCTGGTACACGCTTGGTAAGACCCAGTTCCATCGTTCTCAGATCGTGCGACTGACTATGGCAGGCCATGGACTGGTTCTCATGTACATTGGCCTTGGAGTGATATTTACCATTATATACCACTTCTTCTTGGTTAAAGAGAATGCCCGCCGCGACAGAGGGGAGAGGGACGAGATCATTGGGAAAGATGGTACCGGGAATGAAAAGAATGGAAGATTCGCAACCTTGGAGGAAGCAAAAATGGAAAAGGGCGACGAGTGGAGTGGATACAGATACATGACATAGTGTTGAAAGCCTGGGGCTGAATTACAATAAGAGAGGGTCTGAAAGTTATTGAGTGCTCAGTTGAGTTTGTTTTCTTTCTTGTCTCCAAATTCAATCCTCAAGTTGATGGGTTTCCATCTGGATCATTGGGATGGTCAACCCATTCCTGAGCTGTCCTTGCAAAACCCCCCTCATCAGACTCTTTCAATGACTCTGCGGATAACAGAATTCCTTCTTTCTCTGATACCGAGTTCATTGAGAGCGCGTCTCTATGATTCGACACATCCAGTACTCGTGCAAACCCTTATCATTCAGTATATTGACTGCCTTTCGGACTTGTACTGAAAGTCACTCAACGGATTAGAAACGGTAGAACTCATGTCGAGGCAGATGCTCTCCGCTTTATCAACAGTCTTGATCATGTGGTCCATTGTCCACAAATTGTTGACGCCGTCCTCACCGACACAAACAAGGTGTTGGTTTCTAGACTCAGTTCATTGTACAAACGACTATATTTTCTATGTACCTGTTGGTTTCTATACTAGGTATAATGTTAGTCTACTGTGGATATATATACAAGAGCTTGATCTCACCTCAGTTCGTTGTACAGACAACTGAGGTGCTCCGAGTCCCGCATCTGATCCTTTTGTTAGTCCTGTACAGTTTTATCTTTCTCTGTATTTCCTTCCACTTAGCCCTCGTCATGTGCTTGTCATTGCGTACCTCGATTCCTCGCTCAACACTCCCCCGGACTCGTGGTACATGTCACTCGGTACACAATCTGTTAATAGTTGGAACCTATACGACACAGATATAGTAAGTCCTCAGTCTCTGGATGATTGACTCAGTTCAGTTGCTACCTATACGACACAGATATAGTAAGTCTATATGTACTGTAAGCATTGCTTCTGTCATATAGGAAGTGTCCTAACTCACCCTCAGTCTCTGGATAATTGACTGAGGGTTCCTGTATCGTCTCGTACTACAGTCAAAGCTGTTGTAACCCATAGCTGTTGTAACCCATAATCTGTAGTAACCCATAGATTTTCGGCTTAACCAA
>JAGGAP010000792.1:0-12322 GCA_017657235.1 Termitomyces sp. T73sscA
AGGTCCAGCAGGTCTCTGGGCTGTTGTCGATGAGACATTTTTTGCCGACAGATTTGTCCAACGTCGAGCTGACTCTACATGGGCGGTGAATGATATCAGGTATGAGCAATCGCGATTACTGACTTGATGGTTGTGTCTTGTGTGATCAGTGAGGTAAACTCGCCGGACATCGTTCAATTGGTCGAGGGAAAGGCTGAATTATTAAATATGACGTAATACTACTGGTAATATGTATAAAAAACCAAAGTACCTCACATTGTTTCACTTCCAATTCATCTTGTTATCTTCTACCGAGTGGCTGCTTGAGGCTTTTGTTTAGACCAACCAGTCGACCATGGGCCAATATTTTTATTTACTCAACCTCGATAATACCGCATACGTGGAGAGTTCTCCTAATGGCTCCAAGTTTGGAGAGTTCTACTTCAGTGCCATGGCCGCGGGGCCTCATCTCCTTCGAGCTCTATGGAAGCCTGAAGAAGACGAAAAGCGGGTCGTGGTATTATCTTTGAACAAGGCAGAGGGCTTTACATTTCCACAAGAGTAAGTATGTTGTCCCCTTTTTTGAGTCATGCTCAAATGTCTTACAGCAGGTCTAACGAGAATTCATCCAAGGTGCCTCTCAAACAGCTTTCAAACGAGGTTCTTGATTTGATTTTCGGCAAAATACTTGATATCTTGGACCTTATCAATCTTATGGTGACGTGTCAGCGTTATTGGGAGTTTGGACGGCGCTATCTCGAGAGATTGATTGAAGATGCCATCGTTGTCTCATGGGCTGGTGATCGACTCATCTGTATGGGCGATTATGCAGAGCTTGAAGATCTCCCATGTGGAATGCTGACGGAGTCAGAAGTGGAGCGTATCAGGCCGTTAGTCAACGACGAGTCATTGTTGCACGCGATTACCGTCATTCAAAAACAATGCCGTAAACTCGTGTCTACTACTTGGAAACGTATGGGCGTTGTTAGCTCGACACGGGATCTATTCTTCGAGTTGGACACTATGATCTTCTTGAGAATGCAGGCTGGCGGACAATATTACAACATTCCTAGGTTTCTCAAGAAGCTCATTCTTATCAAGGACTTGGATCCCAATGACTTCTTCCATGGATCATTTGTCTTGCGCAATTTGACAACTAAGGAGTATGTTCGAGGAGACGGTATCTCAAAGGCATGGGACATGCCGAAACAGCCATGGCTCAAAAGAATGAGGTTTGAACACGTGCTGTATTGTCGAACGACCTGGTCCTCAGACCCAAGTCTCACTTGCTATTACAATGGTCCACTGCAAATCCATCGAGGAAAGTGGGCTGGCCATCGATTTGATGTCGCGCGCATCGGGTGCGTTGTAAATAAGGACGGGGTTGCGGTTGACAATTGGAAGGACGTGACGAAGGAAGTAATCGATGAAGTGATAGATATATGGAAGGATGAAGTGCACTAACATACTCGCTCGACATATTACAATGTGTTTGAACGGCATATTCAGTACTCGATGTGTTGTTCTCTTGCGTGGTTCGCGTATGTAAAAATCACGGCATGTATACGTAGATTGAATAAATGATAATAGTTCGTTGACTACAAGTTGGCTTGCAACAAAATAATGGCTCAGTGGTTTTGCCCTTGGCGTGCCTCGACCGAGATGTCAGATCTTCTAGAGTGCATGCAAACATGTCATAGGTGATATTACCTTTACTGGCTTGGATGCCATCATTCACTTACATCGTTCACGGAATCAGAACACTAGTAGTAGATATGCAGCCTCCTACCCAGGCGTGCTTCGAGGTTGAAGGAGGAATATGTAGGATAGAAAACAAAGAAATTCTTAAGTCCATCATCCAAAAAGGGTAATGATCCGAGAATAAACCGAGAACCTTATTTCCTTCAACTCTCAGCAACGCCTGGCACAAATCATCTACAAACATCGTCAGCCACCGTGATGATGGTCACAAATTTCCTGCCGCCATCACTGTTGACAGTGCCGAGTGATCTCCTACTTATCAGCAACACCACACACAACATGTAAGTTGGACATTGGCAATAAGGTAGCTTGTATTCTTGAGTCCTTCGCAGCTCAAAACATCACCATCTGAAATTTCCTTGTTCATGTCCTCTCAGATCAATTCTTACATCACAATATTCTTGTTTAGGACTTGAATTGTAATGCTGCTACACTTCTCTCAGCTCTCACAGACTATCTCCAGAGGCTTGAGTCTGACATCAATGTTTTCAGCATATTGAAGTCTCAACTTCAATCTGACATCAGAAAACTCATCATTCATTCATGGAGATGAGTGGCAGTTTGGTGCATCATTGGCTTGGGCACAGCAACTTGAGGAGTTTTGATGAGTTCAGATAGCTGATAAGATGGCTACAATCTCACTATGTCTTTGGACAGTCTTCTCTCAGCTACACAGAAGTCATCTTCTTCCTACCATCAGTCCAGAGATTTTGATCCAACTCTGGATGAGGAATACTGGGCACAGGTAAATGACATTGGGCTTGAAAGCATTCTTGAGATTGTCTCTGGAGATGTGTCTGGATGGCAGAAGAGGTTAGCTGAACACAAACATGCAATTCTTACCATTGTAATTACATTCTATTATCATGAGGTGCAGTGCATTAATGTAGCATTGATAGAAAAAAGTCATCATCATCAGCATTATAATGCAGAGCACAAATCAGAAGACAAATGCACTTGCCAGCATGATCAGAATCTTTTTACACTCCTGCAAAACACCAGAAAAAGTTATCGAGGCACTAGCACAGCTTGGAATATCAATATCCCTGAATGCCATTCACAATGCAATAACATCCTTGTTTACAGAATCAGCTAATTGCATTTGCATACTTGGACAATCACTACTTGTCAATTATGCATATGATAATTTTGATGTCAATATCCAGAGCTCAGTATCAACTGTTCAAAGATCTGCCATAACACTCAAGCATTTCACATCAATATTGATTTTCACTCCAGCATGGAATCACTTTGGAGAATATGAAATATTCTGAAAAATTGTGGAAGCAGTCTTGTCTTAATCTCCATGCTAATTTATTGGATTTACTACTACTACCGTCACAGTCATGGAAGGATCTAATAACCAATCTTCAAGCACTCCACTCAGAATCAGATCCACTCACACATGATAGCCTTTTATGATGGGAACAATTCATTTCCTGGAAATTCTTGCAAGATATTTGTAACTATTTTGCACAATTTCACAACTCCATTGAAAAGCCAGAAACCTATGAACAAATTTCTTTGATTAAGCTGAAACTACACCTGTTCACTCTATGGAATTTAGTAACTCCACTGTTTCTAGTAACATCAATATAATTCAAAATCTCATGAAACAAGCTGAAATTGAGGATCTAGAAGATCAAAATAATCTCTATGAGGTTATTAATGGATCTCCCTATGTAATATTATTTCATGGCAACCTTGGTATTAGTGATCAAATTATTTCAGTTCAGACAAGGTGATCTGCAGAAATCACACCCTGGAAACAATTTCAATATGTAATTTTTGTGCCTGGGTTATTCCATGTTAAAATGGCCTGTGCAGATGCCATCTATTGCATGTTCATCCAACCAACATCTGCATGCTATGATGACACATGTCTCATGCATAACATAGGAAAACTTAGACCTAAAGAAATAAGTATATATGCCTTGAATCCAGGATTTTGACACATACATCAGCTCATCCTCCACTTGGGCATTTGCTGCCATCTAGACTGTTGGAGAGGGGAGGTTTTCTGACTCAACAAAAATCATAAGATTCTCAAGGATTTTGCAGAATCAAAGCCATTTCTGGAGCAGCTCCATGTAATTGCCAATGATCTTGCTCAGAGATATGTGGCTGATTTCTGGATGCTATGCTGATAAACTCAAAATTGGGCTAAGTGCTGTCTAGGTAGGCAGCAACTTAACCTTTTGGGCAAGTAGTTTGTGCTAGAGTTCTGGATAGGTTGCAGAAACCTTGCTATAAAATTTGAAGTCTGTTGAGTATAAACAAGCTATGAGCAATCAGTGGCCAGGAGAGATCAGCAAGAAATGCTAAGGTATGGTGGCAAGAAAAGAGGAGGTGCTTAGCTACACAGAGCTACTAAATTCTAGCTGTACATGCTAGGCACAATGGTTTGTAGGCAAGGTGCCAAGGCATTGACAAGGTAGGACTATAAATGCCTGAATAGCACTGTGCAAGCTAAGAGTAGAGGCACCAAAGGACAGGTGCCAAGAGACAGAGGGAGACATGCTAAGACAACTTTCAGGAGTAAAGTTGCTTAGAGATCTGAACGCTGGTAAAGACAGTTGTGGGCAGAAATGTGTATGATTTCTTCTGTGTATTATACTGACCAAAAGTAGAGTATTTATACAAAATAAGAACGGCAAACTTGTCAAAGTCACCAAGGTTATAGGCAATGGTTAGAAGGATACATATATGAGGAAAAGGTAAATATGAGACCATGAATTATACCAAATTTGCAAAAATGAAAGAAGTCCAAGAATGGAAGCATTGGCAAGCCTTTGCTGACCATTACTTCATTAAGCTAGCTGTTGCAGAGAAATGTTATCAAAGATATGTCACCAAGGAAAGGCTAAGCAAGGTGTTAGTAAACTTTGGAACAATTGATGTTTCCAAGCTGTCCATTAGACAGTTAGCATGACATGATACAGGCTGTCAATCCAGTCAAGGCTTCTGGCCTTTCATCAAATGCTAGTTTTGACATATCAAAGATAGTGGAAGCTATCAGCATGGAAGGCTGCTCACCATCTGGTGGGGGGTAGCAGGCAACAAGGCAGGAGTATTGTGACTCAGCATGTGATGCATCATGTGACCTTGGCACATGAGAAATAGACATGGTCCAAGAGTTGTTGGGAACAATGGGTAGCAAAGCGGAGGTGGCACAGCAAGGGCAGGGGCACATGACTTGGTCATATAACTCATTGGTGGGCTGTTAATTAGCATATTGCTGGCTGGTAGAAGTTGATAAGGAAGGACCCAAAAATATTACTAAGTCTCCAAGGTGAGAACTATCCTAAGTAGCCCTTTCTGCATAAGAACCTGTGGGAGGCTCATCAACACCTTTGACAACAACCCAAAGCTCAATGAGATCAGCAGTACAAGAATGCTCTGCTGCTGAATAAATACTTTCTACTCTATGAAGAGCTCTTATATGCCATGAATAAAAGTGTCATTGGTTGAGTTGAAAGTTGCCTTGTTCCATAGATCTTCATTTTTTGCACCATAAGAAAACACAAGTATGCTCATCATATGACTCAATTTCTTTCCAACATCCACTTTAACTTCTCTGAGAGGCTTAAAAAAGCCATGAGCTATCATATGCTGGTCAACCCAACAGGCAAACACAGCAAATTTTGGTCTGTTGATTGGTGTGTGGAACTGAACAAAAACATGCATAGTGGCAAGAGCTCTAATAACACAGTTACACAAATCATTAAAGAATCACCCCTTGTCCAAGTCTATCATACTACTAAGAACTTCATGGAAATGAACTTAACCCTTACACATCTAATAAGTGCTCACAGAGACTCAGACATGGCCAAAACTTTTGCAAAATTGATCAGTTACATTGCAGCAAGTGAACTACATAAAATCAAGCCAGGATGTGAAACAACATATGCAATACCAAATTATATTGACAGGAAATGATGAGTATGGAAAATTTGGGGATGGACACTAACAATGACAAAGATGAAGAAAGCAGTATGGTAGAACCAGATGATATTATAGCTGATATATGTAATGTAGTTAATTGGGCTGATACAAGATAAACTATAACAAATGCTGAGTGTCAGTAGAAGGAATTGAGGGGTTTGATCTTGATAAAAGTACATTTTCTTTGCCAGGCATATTGGAAATAGTGTGAGTATGATTTGAGCAAGTACAACTTCAGCCTTTGAGATAGACTGTGCAATGAAAAGCAGGTCAACATGGATGAGAACTTACTGATATGGCCAATCCCTCCACATAAACTACATTTTGCCAATGCACAAGGCTTTGGTTGCACAGCAGCTGTGTTTAGTGTCATGGGCTGCATTGGAGTAACTGAGATTGGAGCCAAAGATAGTGGTGGGAGTTGACGTTGAAGGATTATAGCCACAACCTGGTCTCCATACTGTGCAGACTCATCTCAGCATGTTTTTCACATCAAATCCTCCATGGTCTGAATTTTGAAGTAGCATGCACATAAAACAATATGATCCAAAATGCCCTCTGGCATGATCAAGGTAGAGCCAAGATCCTTGAGATGAGAGAGGCCATACTGCTTGATTGTTTTAGTCTCTCAAAAATTGTCAAGCATGTTCTGTAAGCCTGCAGGGTCATTGGTGGCTGGATCTTTGGCAGGTGTAAGCATGGGACTGTTTGAGTGCCTTTTATGGGTGGGACTATACAATGGGCAAATGTTCATGGGCTGTGGCTATCACAGCAGATGGGAGGTGGGAGTGTAATACAGTGTGCACAGCCTGTTGGTAGACAGACTTTAGGATCAACAACTAAAATGTTTGAAATCAGATTCTAATATAATAGAAGTTTAAATTATAAATGGAGACATACTGGCTTTGTCATTCTCAAAGTAGACTTCAATTGGTACACATCAACAAGGCAAGCCTCAAGCCTTGGCATTGATAAAGTTATCCATTTCACATTCAAGATCAGCTTTTTTCCAATGGCCTAGCTGAGCAGTTCCATGACTCTCCATCAGATAGCAATGCCAAAGCTGAGTAGAATCTGAATCCAGGTGCTGAGTAGAATTTAGACCTGTTTTTGGGAGATGGTTGCTCATGGTGGTATGTGCATATTTGTTCAGTCTTTGCTCATTTTTTGATTGTGGGTTGTGCTTTTCAACTGCAAGTTGTTTCCTCTCAAGCTGTCTTTATTCCTTTTGACTCCACTCTTTCTCAGTGTATTTCTTTTCAACTAGGAGTACAGCTGTTGCCTCTAAATCTTGATTGCATTGATGAGCCTCCCACAGGATCTTATGCAGAAAGGGTCAAGAACTTAGAATAGTTCTCACCTTGGAGACTTGGTAATATCTTTGAGTCCTTTCTTATTAACTTCTGCCAGCCAGCAATACACTAATTAACAGCCCACCAATGAGTCATGTGCCCCTGCCCTTGCTGCACCACTCCTGCTTTGCTGCCTGTCATCTCCAACAACCTGTGGAAAACATCCACTTCTCACATGCTGAAGGTCACATGACATATCATGTGTTGAGTCATGATACTTTGTCACTCACCCCTCACCAAACAGCAGGCAGCCTCCTATGCTAATGGCTTCTAGTATCTATGATACATCAAAACGAGCATTAGAAGTCTTGACTGGATTGACAGCCTGTATCATTTATGTCATGCTAACTGTCTGATGGACAGCTTGGAAATATCAATTGTTTCAGAATTTGCCAACGCCTCACTTAGCCTCCTCTTAGTGACATACCTTTGATAACATTTTTCCATGACAGCTAGCTTAATGAAGTAATGGTTGGCAAGGGCTTGCCGACACTTCCATTTTCTTTGAACTTCTTTCATTTTTGCAAATTTGGTATAATTCACGGTCTTCTACTTATCTTTTCCTCATATATTACTGCTAACCATCACTTATAAAGCTTGACAACTTTGACAAGCTTGCTGTCCTTATTAAATACTTTACTTTTTGTCAATATAATATAAAAGAAATTGTACACATTTCTGCCCACAACTGTCTTTACCAGAGTTCAGATCTCTATGCAATGTCACTCCTAAAGTTGTTTTAGCATCTCTCTCTCTCTCTTGGTGCCTGTCCTTTGGCACCTCTACTCTTAGCTTGTGCAGTGCCATTTGGGCATCTCTAGTCTTACCTTGTCAACACCTTGGCACCTTGCCTATAAATCATTGCACCTAGCACCTATGACTAGGATTCAGTAGCTCTGTGTAGCTAAGCACCTCTCCTTTTCTTGCTGCTATACCTTAGCATTTCTTGCTGACCTCTTCTGATGACTAATTGCTTGTAGCTTGATTATACCCAACAGACTTCAAATTTTACAGCAAGGTTTCTGGGACCTGTTCAGGACTCTAGCACAAATTATTTGCTCAAAAGATTAAATCATTGCCTATCAAGACAGCACTTAGCTCAATTTTGGATTCATCAAATTAGAGCCCACTGTGAGAGTTTCATAGGATAGAATTCTGCCAGTCACTCACTCAGCCTCTAGGCATCACTTGCCTATGCAACCACCTGGTCCTTCCCATTCACTTTATATCCCTCAGCCAAGCTCACCCCAGCTTCTTAGAGCCTTGCCACATAGGCTTGCTGATGAATTTGAAGAAGCAGTTGCCAACTTTACTGTTGACAACATTCCAGACCTCTTCCTGCACTCACTAGAATACAACCTCCCTCTCAACCACTCGCTTAGATTACTCCTTGCTGCTGTCTAGTGTTGAGTGCCACCATCTCTTTTGACACCACTTGAAGACCTTTTCAAAGGCTTACTGTCACTACTACTCACCCACTTGTTGCTGTCTTCAGTTGTCTCAACACCCTTGCTGCTCTTAACATTCTCACTCATTGTCAGCATTGCTCAGCTACCTACTATGGAACCTGTTCAATGTATGCTGCATCACAACCACTTCTCTGCCCCCAAATGGGATGAATCCAAGCTTCAAGAGCTCTCCCAGTACTTCAAAGAGTTGGAATACCTCCTTTGCAATTGTAACATTACCAACCACACACAAATAAAAGAATATGCTGCCTGATATGGATTGTATGTCACTGCCAAAACCTAGACAGATTTGCCAGAATTTACCATTGTGCCTCCTATTGCTAATGGCCAACTGCCTGCTACACCTCCAGCCAGCGTTACTACTTATGCTAATTGAAAGGCAGCAGTAATTAGGCTTTACCCTGGCACCAAAAATTCTACCTGCTACACGCTTGTAAAACTTCAAAAACTTGTCCAAGACATGTTTGACAGTGGAATCTATAACTTGGAGTCATTTTCTACATACTATAAGGAGTTTACTAAAGTCACTAAATGGCTGCTCCAAAATAGTAAGCTATATATCAACAAAGAACAATGCCTCTTCCAACAAGGAATCCCCACGTCACTATGGCTCAAATTGCTAGGCAGCTCAAGATTGTAGAACCTATGCATTACTCTGAAGAACCATACAATGTGGCCAATGTTTATAATGTGGGTAATTGGGTATTAAAAGGTACTGACACTACTATAGGTATACTGCATGCTAAGGCAATTTTGCTGATGCCTGCTGCTACCATTGCACCATTGCCACCTGCCCCTGCTGAGGCCTCTGTTAAGAGGGAAGATATTGATGCCACTATCAGTGCAGCAATCAATACCGCTGTTGCTAATGCCATGTCATATATTGAGACTATAATATCTACTAGCCTTGCTACTTCCTGTAGTAACAATAACTCCAGTACTAACAATCTCTGCCACTTCTGCAGAGAACTGGGTCACACTATGATGCAAGGCCACTGTACTGCTTTGAAGCAGTACATCCACTAAGGACATGTGTGCCATGCTGCCAATGGCAAGTTTGTTATGCCAATGGGTGCTAGCATCCTCAATAACTCTGAACTGAAGTCCTACCAGGATTGCATTGATGAATGGCACAAGCAGAACCTCAATTCTTTGGCAACTACAGCCACTAGCACAGCTACCAACCAAGCTCCCCAGCAACAACTCATTTACAAGGTCTTGCTGTCTAACACTGCTGCCAACTATCCTGCTTTGTTCTGTGAGGAGTGCATTGCCTTGTTACAACAAGAAATTGATGCCTTAAAGAACCAGGTCTTTGATGGGGTTGAAATTAAACAGCCCAAGCAACCTTTAAAAAACTACAAGCCTATGTCTGGGCCAGCTGTTGCCACCCCACTGCCACCTCCTGCTGCACCAGTTGCCAGCACTATGCCAAGCCCTCCAGAACTCCTGGTTGCTCAGCTGCCCCTTCACTCCTATGCTGGACTACCCAACTGCTACTCTGCTCCTACCCAGCAAAACTTTGCTGCACTTAATAAAAGGACTGATGGTGCCTATTATTCTACTGCCCTCATATTTGACATTGAAAAATCTAATCATGTGTTTAGCTGCATAATGTCAACCCCAGTCACCCTAAGAAATTTTCTATGGAAGAGTATGCATAACTTGTATAAGCTAGAAAGATACTGGAAGAAGATACCAGACTGCAAAAGCAGGGCACTCTGCCTGAAGTGCAGAGTGGAGGAAACTATGAACCATATACTCACGGAATGCAAGATCTCTGAACAAGAGCTGATATGGACCTTTGTAGAGGCCCTGTATAGAAAGAGAGGACTAGCATACACTAAGCCATCCTTTGGCAACATAATGGGCTGCACATTGGCCAGAGGAGAGGCAGAGAAGAACACCAGGAGTTGGAGATTCAGATCCATAGTCCTCTTGGAAGCCACACACACGATTTGGAAGGCAAGATGTGAATGGTGGATTACAAGGGAGGCCGACCCGGATTGTGTCCTGAATCATCAAGAATTAAAGTCATGTATAAGAGCTGCTCTAGAGAAAGCGATTAAGCTAGATTGCCTGGGGAAAAGTATGGGAAAAAAGCAGCAAAGTCAAGCCCAGTGAGCAGCACATGGAAATATCTCATACCACCAGGCTCAACGCCACTCAGGTCATGGAGGAAAATAACTGCGGTTTTAGTGGGTATTGGATGATCACCGAGGCCCACACTCTGTGCGTAAATGCATTTCCATTGGGGTGGCCTCCATGACTGTAGCGTGAGAATGAATATATTCCGAGAGCGGTCCTACCACAATTGTCCTGACTAGTAGAGGCTGACAATCATACGCTGTCTACTAGTACACTGCGACACCACCAAAAAAAAAAAAAAAAAAAAAAAAAAGGACCACCGTAGGTGACATAATCCTGATATGTTAGTGCGATTCATCCTTCCATATATCTATCACTTCATCGATTACTTCCTTCGTCACGTCCTTCCAATTGTCAACCCCAACCCCATCCTGATCTACAACGCACCCAATGCGCGCGACATCAAATCGATGGCCAGCCCACTTCCCTCGATGGATTTGCAGTGGACCATTGTAATAGCAACTGAGGCTTGGATCGGAGGACCAGGTAGTTCGACAATACAGCACGTGTTCAAACCTCATTCTTTTGAGCCATGGCTGTTTCGGCATGTCCCATGCCTTTGAGATACCGTCTCCTCGAACATACTCCTTAGTTGTCAAATTGCGGAAGACAAATGATCCATGGAAGAAGTCATTGGGATCCAAGTCCTTAATAAGAATGAGCTTTGTGAGGCTAGGAATTTTGTGATATTGTGTTTCAGCCATCATTCTGAGGCGGATGATGATGTCCAACTCGTAGAGGACACCCTTGACGAGTTTACGGCGGCATGGTTTTTGAATGGCAATAATCGCGTGTAGCAATGACTCGTCGTTGACTAACGGCCTGATACGCTCCACTTCTGACTCCGTCAGCATTCCGTGTGGAAGATCTTCTAGCTCTGCATGATTACTTATACAGATGAGTCGGTCACCAGCCCATGAGACAACGATGGCATCTTCAATCAATCTTTCGAGATAGCACCGTCCGAACTCCCAATAACGCTGACAAGTCACCATAAGACTGACAAGGTCCAAAATATCAAGTATTTCGCCGAAAATCAAATCAAGAACCTCGTTTGAAAGCTGGTTAAGAGGCACCTTGGATGAGTTCTCGTTGGACCTGCTGTCAGACATTTGAGCATGATTCAAAAAGAGGACGACATACTTACTCTTGTGGAAATGTGAAGCCCTCTACCTTGTTCAAAGATAATACCACGACCCGCTTTTCGTCTTCTTCAGGCTTCCATAGAGCTCGAAGGAGATGAGGCCCCGCGGCCATGGCACTGAAGTAGAACTCTCCAAACTTGGAGCCATTAGGAGAACTCTCCACGTATGCGGTATTATCGAGGTTGAATAAAAAAAAATATTGGCCCATGGTCGACTGGTTGGTCTAAACAAAAGCCTCAAGCAGTCACTCGGTAGAAGATAACAAGATGAATTGGAATTGAAACAATGTGAGTACGTTGAAACATATTGCCAGTAGTATTACGTCATATTTGATCAGCCTTTCCCTCGACCAATTGAACGGCGAGTTTACCTCATTGATCACACAAGACACAACCATCAAGTCAGTAATCGCGCTTGCTCATACCTGATATCATTCACCGCCCATATAGAGTCAGCTCGACGTTGGACAAATCTGTCGGCAAAAAATGTCTCATCGACAACAGCCCAGAGACCTGCTGGACCT
>JAGGAP010000793.1:0-12279 GCA_017657235.1 Termitomyces sp. T73sscA
AGTTTTCTGGCTTACTGTAAAATATCTGATAGAATGTGATTTATAGAGTCCACTTCATTGTCATGTTTATATCTTATCCTGTGAAGTTAAGTTTTATTATTGGTCTGGATCTAATCTTGTATGCATTATGCATGCACTTTTAAAGCCTTTTTATTCTAGAAGAAGTCATTGCATCTGATACCTTTTCAGATCATCATTTTATATAGTCTTATTCTGCAAGCCTTTGGACACTCCTTAGTATCTTCAAGCATTCTTGTTGCTCTAGGTCTTGTTTGTTGTGTTAATCTGGTATGAATTGTTTAGTATGCAATACATTGAATTATTTTAGACAGTTTGGCTCCAGTTAGGTAGAAATAAACTGGTATTAATGGGAGGACTATCTTTAGCCAAAGAGCATGCCTGTTCCTCTATTTAGTCTAGTGCCTCTTCTGTCATGTTGTGGAAAATAAATTCAAAGCAATGCTTGGTGGGTAAGTGAGGAGAATGATGGTGAGAGACTTGAGGTTTTTGGGTGAGCATTGTGAAAAGAATGAAATTTTTGAGTCTAAGAGTTCTTGAGTTGAACCATCTGCTAATTGAGAGAATGGGCCAAATTCAAGCCAATGTGGTGAACTCTCATAGAGTCAGAAATGTGAAAGGAGTGAGGTTGATGAAGGCCATGTGAAGGAGTGAGGAGATAAAGGATCTGACTTGGATCATTTTCAATATAAAGCTTGTAAGAGTTGCTGCACCACCTACCAAGGAGCTGGATCTTGTAGTTGGAGTACTTAGCTGCTGCTGCTGCAGTGCTCAGCTGCTGCTGCAGCCAAGGCTGCTCCTCTCCAGAAACTGTGACCTGCAAAGTATTCTGGGCTAAGGCTAGCAAGAGCAAGGGTGCTCCTGATGGTGTTGCCAAAGTAGGTGTAGAAGAGTGCTCTGCTGCTAAATTCCTTGTAAAGGAGTGCTTGAGCCTTATATGAAAATTCAGCAAAGCGGTTTTGAGGGCTGCAACAGGGCAGGTGGAGCACTCCAGGGTGGCTGCAACTGTGATGGAAACATCTTTGCAAAATGAGTCATTTTGGAGGTAAGGCAGTGATGAACCCAAAATTTGAGCTAAAAGATGTCTGGGTAGGCAGAACTTAATCTTTTGAGTAAGTAGTTTTGCAAGAGTCCTAGACAGATTTCAAAAACTTGCTATGAAATTTGAAGTCTGTTGGGTATAAACAAGCTATGAACTATCAGTTGCCAAAAGGCATTGGTAAGAAATGCTAAGGTAGTGTAGCAAGAGAAAAGAAGTGCTTAGCTACACAGAGCTACTAAGTTCTAGCCATAGGTGCTAGGCACAAAGGTTTGTAGGCAAAGCACCAAGGCATTGGCAACATAAGACTAGGGATGCTCAAATGGAATTGCAAGAGCTAAGAAAAGTGGCATTAAGGGACAAGTGCCAAGAGAGAGAAGTGCTAAGACAACTTAGAGGAGTAAAGTTGCTTAGAGATCTGAACTCTGGTGAAGATAGTTGTGAGCAGAAATGGGTATAATTTTTCTGTATCTGATACTGACAAAAAGTAAAATATTTATACAAAGTAAAGGCAGCAAACTTGTCAAAGTCACCAAAGGTATAAGCAATGCTTGAAGGCAATGTACAAGGAAAATGTAGATAAGGGACTGTGAATTATACCAAAAACATTGAAATAAAAGAAGTCCAAAAATGGAAGAGTTGGCAAGTCTTTGCTGACTGTCAGTAGACCAAGCCATTTGTTTTAGGAAAATACCATCAGACATATATTGCCAGAGAGCTTGGCAGAACATTGGTGAAAGGCTAAAACAACTGGTGTTTCTGAGCTGCCTAATAGTTGTATTAGAGCTTCTATCATTCTATTACCTGTTAATTTGGATATATCAGAGATAGTAGAAGGTGTAAGCATGGGAGGCTGCCCAACAACTTGTTGAAGGAGGCAAGCATTTTGGCAGGATGTGCAGCAAGGCAGATTGGATTATGTGTTTTGGCCCATGGTTTTGGTGAGATGTTTTGAGGGGCATCCTCTAGTGGTTTTACTATAGTTGTCAGAAAGGAAAGTAACAGCTGGAACATTATACTGTATTCTGGTAGCAAGGCTCTGTAGAGTGTCTTGTATGTGCTGAACCAAGTAGAGGCTCATCAGCACCTCCCAACTGAAATCTTGACTGTTCTCAGTCAACATGTGGGAACATGTGCTATGTGGTCTGTGCATGCTTAGGAAGGAATAATTCAGCTGCTAAAGTGTTGTAGACTTGTTTGCAATCTTGCTCCTACTGTTAGCTGCATTTTTAACTAACTCTTTTTAGAATGTTTGCTTCCACCCCTGCTACTACTGCCAATGTCAATGCCCAACTTGTAGCCCTGACCTTTATTACCAAGGCAACAATGTTTCTGATGTATATTAAAGACATTGAGTTTAGTATGCTATGGCAATTTGTGGAAGGAGTAATGTGAGTATACAAGAGATGGATAGTGTTGTAGTCAGCTGGCATCTCTTGGGATTGGAAAGAGAAGGTGAGGTCTTGGTGCATGGCATATTATTTGGAGAATCTGGGCACAGAGTGGCTGGAACCTTTTGCCACATTTTTTGTAAGTGTTTTTGGCTTGTGTTGGTGACATTGCTGCTCATTAGCGACTAGGCTCTGCCAATGCCATCACAACTACTGACTTTTGAGGACAAGCTAGCAGACTTTTTAACTGGGGCATTGCTAACAATGATGAGTGCCTTGCTGCTTAAATGAGTCATTATGCTGACATGGTCTCTTTTAGCTATGGACTGACTTGCTCTTGCTTAGTCAACTAAAAGTAGTGGAGCAGAAGATGCAGTTGGGCACCAAGCAGTGAGGAGAACAAGGAGGGTTGGCAATCAAGCATGTCTGCTAAGGAAGAGGCATGGGCCTTGCTGGCAGAGTAGAAAAGCATGCTGGAGAGGTTGGCACAGCAGTAGCTGTGGGTTCAAGTGATGAAGAGATGAAGAGGAGTCTGAGATGGAGCTGCGAGCAACTCCCAAGCAATTGGTGGCTGTTAGTACATTGGCCCTTATGCCAATAGCAGGAGTACAAGTGGCAGCAAGAAAGCCTACTAAAGCTTTCAAGAAAAAAATCCGTTCCCTGCATAATTCTGTGCATGTTCTATTACATCTGATTCTGTTCTTGCCAAGTTGCTTAACAGTTGTCCTAGTTCAAGAAGGTGGAAGCACTTTACTATAAAATAAGTCATTGACTTTTGCTAGAGTACTTTTGTTCATTGTTTGCTTTAAGTGCCTGTTCAAGACACTTTTACAGACATGGAGTTACAAGAGCTATTGGTGACATGGCAGGACAAAGTGAGCACAGGTGTTTGTGTAGTGGCAGAAAGTGATTGCGGCAGATGGTGGGGTCACAAAGCTGAAGGAGTTGTTCTTGGCACTGCTAACTCACCAAGAGGGAGGAAATGCCTAAAAAGTATTGAGTAGAGGTGAGATGAGTGAGAGCAGGCCATGGCCAGATGTGCTGCCAGCAGTCTACTAGACAAGGAGCAAAGGAGCATTGTAAGCAATGGGCAGCAACACCCTCCAAATGCAAGACTCTTCTTTCTCCTAAAAGGGTAAAGAAAAGGCAAAGTGGGTGTGACCATGTCAACAAGCACATTACAAGATAGAGAGATGAGGGATTTGAAGTGCATGCTGGTGGCAAGCTGGGTGTTACCAGTAGTGCTAGAGGCAGCAAGACTTAGTTGTCTTTGATGTGTAAAGCTTTTTGCCTCTTCAAATGTTGTTCAATATTAATATGCCATCTAAGAGTCCTAACTATAGTGCTGGGTTGCCATGCAGACAGATTTGCTGTTGGTGGTGGGAGTAGCAGCAGAAGGAGGTGCCTAAAGTGCAGAAATAATAATAGAGGCTAACAGTAAGCCCTGTTGTCAATGGCACAGATTGCTCCAGTGGAGTGGCAAGCGCCTTGCTTACACAGAGCTTTCTTCAAATGACAATGTGGCAGGCCTAGTGTCTTGCTAACTTGTTATGATAAGAGTGAGTTTTCTTTACCAAGACTTGTAAATGGTGACTTAGCAATTTAGGTTGATCTCTTGTAGACTGCTCTACTGCACCTGAGGATTACTAGCAACAACATGGAGTGGCTGAAAGAGGACCTTTGCCCTGTGGTAGCACTGCATCCTGCAGAGGTGCTCCCTAGGTTTTGCACCAGAGTGGCTGCTATGTAGCAGACCTTTGACAGAGAGCTGGAGGCAGCAAGAGGGGAGTTGATAGCAGCACAGTAGCACTTTGACCTGATGGATTGGACAGTCAAAGTGCTGAGTGATTATCTAGCAGACATAAACAATGTGCTTGATTGGTAAAAGGTCAATAACATTGCCAAAGAAGACCTCTTGCTGCTTGACAACTCTCTGCTGCCTCCAGACTTCTTCTAACCTGTAATGTATCATTGGATATTTGTCAGTTATTTTAAGCTTGTTAGTATACAATGTATAACTTGGACTGGTAGGTAATTGAGCATTTTAAATACTTATTTTAGAGACATCATAGCAAGGAGGGAAAGGTAAACAAAGCAAGGACAATGTCAATGAAGTATTGTAAGAAGAAAGGCTAGTTCTGATATCAATGGCAAGAACTTAGCAATTAAGGGCTTTAACAAGTTTTTGAAGTTAAAGAAAACACTCAGTAGATTATCATAGCAAAAAACCCTTGGCAAAGAAAAGGCCTGTGCAAAGCAGCAAGTGCTAGTAGACACTGCTGCTGTGGCTAGGTATATGGGGGTGCAGCAAGAAAAAGTAGTATTTGCAATATATGAAAAATAATGAGTAGCAAGGAAGTAAAGTAGCTAATATATAAATTCTTAGCATGTGTGTGTATCAATTGTTGCCTTCTTTGAGCAGCAAGTCATTGTTATCAAGGAGATCTGTTTTTCTAGTTCATGAAGCTTGGCAGTGTTGATATTAAGAACATCTAGCAGCAAGGGAATGTGTTCCTATGCTAAGTAAAGGAGTAGGCTAAAAGCAGCAATGAGTTAATGCAAAATAGATCCATCTAGTTCATAAAGGATATAAGCATCTCCACAATTTCTGGAGATAACTACCAATGGCCTAAGGTAACAAGGGCACATTTTCTTGTTGTGAGTAGTTTCAATCTTTGAATTTCTCATTAGTACAAGTGACTCTTAGCAGAAGTTGTAATTGCAAATAGTGGTGCTGTAGTCAGTTTTAAACCTTAGTGCTGCTTGGCACCTGGTGGCAAAGACTGTTTCATGGAGGTGCACCAAGTATTTTTGGTAGTTTTGTAAGTCTATAGCGCACTTGGCAACTAAGTTGGTAGTGGACAGTATGCTGTTTGGGGCTAGCTAGAGGTATGTTGCCTTGATAATGTCAGCAAGAAGGAGTGAGTAAGTACCAGTTACTGCATAGTATGCACTTATAGATGGTAATTTGTTCTGATCAAAAGACCAAATACATAGCTTGTCTCACTCCACTATGATTTGTTGCTATTGACTATCTTGAAGAGGGCTTGCTGTATGTCAAAGTGAGGCCTTTCAACCTAGCTGTTAGTGCATTTGTTGTATCCAGAGATGCAAATGTAGTGGAGGTTGTATTTCTTGGCAAGGTAAGCAAGAGCTTTGACAATGGAGGTGCTATTGTTAGTGACTATTTCTCTTAGTGCATTCCAATAGCAAATAACATCTTTAAATAACTACTTAGCAATAGCATTCAAAAAACAATGCTCTTGAATGATCTACTTGAATCAGCTAGATTTTAGCATATGCATAGTATTGATATATATTTTGCTGAATAGAAGTGCAGGTATGGTAACTGTAGGTGGTATAAGTAGTTGCCATGTTTGTTGTATTTGGCAAAGGTGGCAAGTTTTGACATACCAGGCAATATTGGCATGGATGTGCAGCCACTAGAATAGTTTTGTGAGCATAGTGTGTGTTGCAAAGAGACTACAGTGACCAAGTTTTTTGTGCATAGTATGGAGGATCTGAAGGCAACTATTGAGTTTGATGACCAACTTGTGTGCACTATCACAATAGCAGCGCTATAGGCAATTGTTGCTAAGAAAGAAGTGGGTAGCATAGCAGATAAAACAGGGACACTCATTGTTGCCAAGAGCAGGAGATTGCTTAAGGTCTTCCAGCCAACATTAAATCAGTTTTAGGCAATAGTCTTCAGCAGTGGCTTTGTTGGTATGCAAGACAGCATCATATGTAAGGTTGTAGGAGTCTTTTTTTAGTGGTTGGAGCTCTTCCGCAATCCTAACTATTGGCAACCTCTTCTTAATTGTAAGCAGCCAAGCTAGCAGAATGAAAAATAGCCGGTAAATGTTTTAGGTCAGTAAGGGACAATAGAATGTAAGGGAGAGTTGATAGGAGGTTGGTCAGTACAAAGTAGGCAGATGAGGAGCTGAATTATATGTATGAATCTGTGGAGTCAGTCAATCCAGTTGGCAAAGTCTTCATTGTCAGCAAGGTTAGAAGGAGGGTTGCCAGGTTGTGAGGGTTGCTTAGAGAGTCCATCAGGTCCATCTTTAACATGTACAAGATCAAGGTAAAACACAAGGATAGCCACCATCCATCTATTCATGCTGGCAGAGGGCTGATTTTGCAGCATATCTTTAATGTTTCTTGCATCCACTTCAACAATGAGGTTGTGCATGCCAATTAGATACATTCTTGGTGCTTGGAATTCCCTAAAGAGTCCATAGAGTTCAAGCTTAGATTGGCTATAGCATGCTTCTCTGTCATTAAGAGTAATAGAGCCAAATCAATTATAGCAAGTTAGCAACAGGGTTGTTGCTAAGACACTGATACAAAAAGTAACCAACATAGAGTATAAGGTGTCTACTGCCATAATTACTGGGTCTGGCAAAAGGTAGTCAATAGGCACAAGGGGCTTGGTGTTTTGAAGCACCTTGACTAAATTTTGCTGGGCAGCAAGCTGGTCTGAGCTAAATTCAAATAGAGTGTTGGCATGTATGAGTTGATTGAAATAATAGGCATGATGGGTCAAGTTTTTGACAAATATACAGAGGATACCAACAGTGCCTAAGAAAGTGCATATCTCAGAGAGGTCATAGCAAGGTCCCCAGCACTTCAGAAGGCTAGGCAACTTTCATTGAGAACACAACCTTCTAGCATGCAAAAATTTCAAAACCAAGAGCGCATAGCACAAGTTTATGATAAGAGAAAATACTGCTACAGTACTTTATGCACTGGAGAACATGGTTGAAGACATAAAAGAAGTCCCAGAGCGCCAAGTAAAAATTGGAGTTGGCAGAGTGCTTCGTAGGCATATTATTAATGAGTTGCCAATTCTTAGAGCCCTTAGTGCCTATATTGTCAATGAAGCTTAGAATATACTGGGGGATTTCTGGCTGCAGAATGAAGGTAATGATATGGATAGTAAGTTGGTTCATCCCATTGGCAAAGTTACTAGGTGCAAGGCACCAAAGGGGGTTTAGAATGTAGTAAGGTCATGAAAGGCAGAGTCAATAAGGCATTTGTTATAGCCAATATAGAGGTCTAATGTTGAGCTACAGATCCTGCTAGCAAAGAACTCAGCAACGTAATCAAGAAAGAGTGGCACACTAGAGTGACAAATAGTAACCCTATTTAGTGGCTCCAGACTATGAACAATATGCAGGTTACCATTTTTTTTGAGAATACAAAACCACCTAGAATAGCAGGTGCTGTTGGAGGGTTCATAAATGCAGGCTTGAATCTTGGTGCATATGATTTTACAGACCTCTTTTTGCAGGCCTAGCAGTATGGATCTATTGTGTTCAGTCCCCAATACAACTACTGGCAGGAAGAAGTCTGTGCAGAGGCTGCTGTGCTCAGAGTCTTCTCAGGCAAAGGCTTGATTGTGCTTGCCTATCAAGTTACTAAGAATATTGAGTTTGTTGGTAGTTAAGAAGCTGATGTTATGATAAAGAGTTGGTAAGTCAGCAAGGGAGATACATTGTTTGATGCAAAAGTCTTCAGATATGCTGCTGGCAACCAGCTTAATTTTTAATGTAACAGGCTTGTACTTCTTTTTGATCTGAATTCCTTTCCTTTTAGGGTAGTTAGTACCAATGCTGGTAGAACTGTCTGTAGGAGTATGAGAGGTAGTAAGTCTAAGAATGGCAGGAGAATGAGCATTAGCAAGAGTAGCAAGGTACATATTGATGGAGATTGGCTTCTATTTCACTCTTGTTATCAATGGTCATCATAATAGACTTTATGGCTTGTGAACTATGGGCACAAGTAAGTATTGCAGGGTCTTGACCTGGGCTGACAGACTTGATGTAAGTTTCAACAGGGTTGATAGAGGTGGCATTTACAAGTTGGCTGGTTGAAAGAGAAATGTGGTTGGTGGCAAGAGTCACTAGCAGGTTGTTGGCACTAAATCCCAGTAAGGTATTGTTGAGGTTGTTAACTTTGGCAAGGACAGTTGCCAATGATTGCCTAGGCATGATAGCAGTCTTTACCTAATTCTTAACATTTGATGCAATGGAGCATAATTTCTCTACTGATAGAGTGACTGGAGTTGACATTATGCAGTTAGATTTTTCAATGTCAAAAATGGAGGCAGTAGAACAGTAGGTGCCATCAGTTTTTTTGTCAGGTGTAGCAAATTTATGTTGGGTAGGAGCAGCATAATAGTTTGGTAAACCAGCATAGGAGTGAAGAGGCAGTTGAGCGGCAAGGAGCTCCAGTGCAGTAGGTGGAGAGTTGGCAACTGGAATGGCAGGAGGCAATGGTGGAGCAGCGGTAGCTGAACTAGATATAAGCTTGTAGTTCTTTAAAGGCTGCTTAGGCTGTTTAATTTCTACTCCATCAAAAACCTAATTCTTTAATACATTGATTTCTTGTTGTAGAGATGCAATATACTCTTTGCAGGAGAAAGTGGAATAGTCAGATGGCAAGACCTTATAAATAAGTTGTTATTGAAGGGCTTGGTTGTTAGTGGTATTAGTGGCAGCAGTCACTAAGGAATTGGGGTTACGCTTGTGCTATTTGTCCATGTGCTCTTAGTAGAACTTCAGTTCAGGGTACTTCAAAATACTAGCACCTGTTGGCATAACAACCTTGCTGTTGATGGCATGGCACACACATCCTTGGCAAATGTACTGCTCTAAAGTAGCACAGTAACCATATGTCATAGTGTGACCAAGTTTACCACAGAAGTGGCAGAGGTTGCCAGTGCTAGGGTTGTTGCTATAGGAGGTGGTAAAGCTAGTGGATATCATGGTTTTGATACATGACATGGTATTATCAGCTGCAGTATTGATTGCTGCATTAATTGCAGCATCTACATCTTTTCTCTTGACTGGAGCCTCAGCAGAAACAGGCAGCAAAGGGGCAATGGTGGTGGCAGGCACTGGCAATATTGCCTTAGCATGCAGTGTGCCTATACACTAGTGTTAGTGCCTTTCAATACTCAATTACCTGCCTTATAGACATTGGCAATGTTGTATGGTTTTTCAGAGTTGGTTCCACAATTTCCAGTTGCTTAGCAATTTAAGCCTATAGCAATGTGGAAATGCCTTGTTGAAAAAGATGCCGTTCCTCATTGATGTATAGCTTACCATTCTAGAGAAGCCATCTAGCAATCTTGGTAAATTCTTTATAGTAAGTAGAAAAAGATTCCAAGTTATAGATCCCACTGTCAAAAGTGTCTTAGATAAATTTTTGAAGTTTGCCAAGCATATAGCAGGTATACTCTTCAGCGCCAGAGTACATTTTAATTACTGCTGCCTTCTAGTCACCATAAGAAGTAATGCCAGCTGAAAGTGTGGAGGCTGCTGGCTATTAGCAACAAGAGGCACAAAAGTCTGTCCAGGTCTTGGCAGTGTCATATGATATGTAGCAGGCAGCATATTCCTTCATTTGAGTATGGTCAGTAATGTTACAGTTGCAAAGGAGGTATTCCAACTCTTTGAAGTATTAGCAGAGTTTGTAGAGTTTAGACTCATCCTATTTGGGGGCAGAAAAGTGGTTACAAAGCAGCATGCATTGAACTAGTTCCACAGTTGGTAGGTTAGCAATGCTGGCAGTTAGCAAGAGTATTAAGAGTAGTAGGAGTGTAAAATAGTAGGAGATAGCAGTGGATGAATAAGCAGGGAAGATGGCAAGCTTGCAAAGAGGTCTTTAAGTAAGCAGGAAGAGTGGCATCCAACACTAGACAGTGGCAAGGAGTGATCTGAGCAGGTAGTCAGGAGAGAGGTTGTATTCTAGTGAGCATAGAAAGAGGTCTGGAATGTCATCAATAGTGAGGTTAGCAACTACTTCTTCAAGTTCTCTGGCAAGTGCTGTCTGGATAGGCAGCAACTTAACCTTTTGGGTAAGTAATTTTGCAAGAGTCCCAGACAGGTTCTAGAAACTTGCTATAAATTTTGAAGTCTGTTAAGTATAAACAAACTATGAACCCTCAGTTGGTAGGAGAAGTTGGCAAGAAGCACTAAAGTAAGGCAGCAAATGACAGGAAGTATCTAGCTACATGGAGCTACTAGACTCTAGCTATAAGTGCTAGATATAATGGTTTTTAAGCAAAGTGCCAAGGTGTTGGTGATGTAAGACTAGAGGTGCTCAAATAACACTGCAAGAGCTAAAAGAAGAGGCACTAAGAGATGAGTGCCAAGAAGAAGAGAAAAAGAAAGAGAGGGAGTAAAGTTGCTTAGAGATCTGAACATGGTTGTAGGCAGAACTGTGTATGATTTTCTGTGTGTAATACTAGCAAAAAGTAAGTATTTATACAAAGTAAAGATAGCAAAGTCATTAAAGGTTGCCAAGCATCTCAGCAATGCTAGTAACAATATATGAGGAAAAGGTAGGTGGAAAACTGCGAATTATATCAAAATTACAAAAATGAAAGAAGTCTAAAAATAGAAGGGTCAGCAAGCCTTTGCTAACTATTAATCAACCAAGCTAGCTGTCATAGAGAAATATCATCAGAGAAATGTTGCCAAGAGGAGGCTAAGTAGGGCATCAGCAAATACTAAAACAATTGATGTTTCTAAGCTGTCTATTAGTTGGCAAGTATAGCATCAATAATACAGGCTGTTAATCTTGATCAAAGCTCTTATTATTTCATTAAATCCCAGCTTTGACATATCAAAGATGGTAGAAGCTATTAGTGCAGAAGGCTGCTTATCATCTGGTGGAAGAGGCAAGCAATAAGGTGGAAGAGTCATGATTCAGCACGTGATGTGTCATGTGACCTTGGTGTGTGAGAAATAGACTTTGTCCATGGATTCTTGGAGACATTAAGTAGAAAGGTAGAGGAGGCACAGTAAGGGTGGGGGCACATGATTTGGTTACATAACTTGTCAATAGTCTGTTAGTTAGCATGTTGCTGGCTGGCAAAGCCAATAAAGAAGGACCAAAGGTATTACTAGGTCCCTCAAGGTGAAAAATGTCCTACAGCTGTGGCTCTTTTGCCCAAGAAATGTGCAGGAGGCTCATTACCAGCTGGAGTCAAGATCTCCTGCAAAAACACATCTAGCTCATCCTGCTTACAAGAAGCCAGGTGGTACACCTTGCAGCTAGATGTTTCTGCATCTGAAATAAGTTCAATAGCATGATTCCACTGCTTGCATGCAGGGAAGGGAATTAAAGGAGGCCTTAGAGAACACATCTTCAAAGTTATGAAGGTGATGAGGATTGTTGTTACAAAAAGGCTTTCATTGAGATTTGGCTGCAAAGGCTTGGGCCAACCGCTGGGAAGTAGTCTAACTAGCCCAAATCTCAGCCTCCATGGGTGGAGGTCAAAGAGCCACAGCATAGATCCTATTACCTACTTCAATTGCCTCATCTGAAGACTCAAATCAGGAGCAATGACAAACTCACCTTCTTGTCCTTTGTCCTGCTGGAGTTCATATTCCACACTTTAAATGTTCTTGTAGAGGGCCTTTTTATAAGAGAATGCCAAAGGAGGAGGGTCCAACAAGTCAATATCAGAGAAGAAAAAGTGCCTTACACAACAAGCACATTGATGAACCCAAAATTGTGCTAAGTGCTGTCTGGATAGAGACTTAGCCTTTTGAGTAAGTAATTTTGCAAGAGTCCCAAACAGGTCCCAGAAACTTGCTATAAAATTTGAAGTCTATTGGGTATAAACAAGCTATAAACTGTAAGGGTGACCTTTGGAGGTTGCGGCTAATCACACAACTGGCAGAGGGGAATCCAAAGTATATTAATATATGTGTAGGTAATCAGTATCAATAGTTATGCACCTGGCAGAGGAGAATCCAAAGAGAACAAGTCTAAAGATCCACCCTGCCAGGTGTTGAAGAAAATAAGGTAAGT
>JAGGAP010000794.1:0-12192 GCA_017657235.1 Termitomyces sp. T73sscA
CTCAACCTCACTTTGTTCAGTCAAGGCCTTGCATTTCCATCCATACTCAGTCTTTAATCCCAGCCTCAACCTCACTTCATTCAGTCAAGGCCTTGCATTTCTGTACTCAGTCTTTAATCCCAGCCTCAACCTCACTTCATTCGGTTAAGGCTTTGCATTTCCATATTCAATGTTTAATTTCAGCCTCACCTCACTCCATTTGGTTAAGGCCTTGAATTTCTATATTCCATGTTTAATTTTAGCCTTGGTTAAGGCCCTGCATCTCTGTATTTAAATGTTTAATAATTCCAGCCTCAACCTTACTTTGTTTGATTAAAGGCTTTTTCATTCAATCAATTTACATCTTAATTAGCCTGACCTCAAGTTAATCTGACTACAATTTACAATGTTAAAAATAACAACTTTGAAAGTAACTAAAATCAACATTAGTCAGTCAGTAAAGGTTCAAAGGTACCGGATACAATGGTACGCTCTCGCGTTCCTGGGCCTTTGCTGGGCTCTTCTTCATTTTCCAAACAAAGTCCCGGTAGACAAGTCGATGATAATTGAGCCAGAGAGGGTTGTACAAACGTGTCCATGGTTGTCTAGTGATTCTAGTAATACAACATTCCCAAGTGAGAGAAGTAAAAGAAAAAAAGTGGAACGTATACATACTAGTCGTAGGAGGTCGGCTTGAACCTGTTTGCATACTTGTCAGATTACTTATGACCTTCAGATAGATACCTACCTAGAAGATTTCTTAAGCTATGCTAACGGGTTGATCGATGATCGAGATAGCGCCCAGGATGCTACATTAGTTAATTAGGTAATGCGATAAGATGCGATACCTCCACCGGGCTCTTCTTGATTTGACGTCGTACAAAGGTATCCTTGGTGTCTAGTGATTCTAGTAATACAACATTGAGAAAAGTAAAACGTATACGTAGCTATAAATGATGCACCGCAGCCAGATCCCATCCCATTAAACAACCGTCTTCATCTCCCACAGTCTCTCCCTAGTCCTAACAAGCCCCACAAAAACGACCTTGTCGCCCAAATAATCGACTCTCCTGACCCCATTCGCCCTCTCACCCACACACCCCTCGATCCGCCTCTCAAACGCCTTTGAAATCCTCTCCCGTGCCGCACTATTCAGCCCCTCATTCCAATAATGCCTCCAGGAAACCTGCACATGAAGCGCAAAGAACACCTGCTCGACGACATCGCGCACGGTGATACCGTTGTCCTGACTCTGTCGCACGTCGATGTACCACGGCACGAGCGGGTGTACGAGCCGCATGCGCTCGACGGGCGGGAAGGTGGCGAGCTGTGCGAGGTCAATGTCGTTGGGCTGCCGCCCGAGGTGGGTAAAGTGGAGGTTCCCTGGGGAGGGCGGGTAGCGTAGGTCGTAGGAGATGCGGGGGTCCACGCGTTTGTACCGTAGGAGGTCAGTCACCGTGCGTTTCGTAGGGTCTTTATATTCTACGGACGACAGGTCAGTCGGTCGAGGAAGTAAAGGACTCGAGCGCACCTTCGACTCCGGATTTGTGCCTGTTGATCGAAGGGAACCGCCACAGACGCGACTCGAAATCAGGCCGGTAGTCCCTCGGGCGTCTCGCGAGGTAATCCGCGTCATAGTGCCTCGGGCGTCTCGCGAGGTGATGGTGATCCGCGTCGTACTCATCTTGAGAACCCCATGTGCCCCTGGCGCGCACGAGGCGCCTCTGGTTCATAGCGCGCGTCGGCGCGGACAGGGAGTCAGTCTGGTTTGGAACTGAGGATGAGACGGGGGGAAACATCCAGTACGACTCGAAATTCGGCCGGTATACATAGCCTGTTAGCCCTGTTGAGGGGTCATCCGCATCGTACTCCTCAGAAGAGGGTCCCGATCCGGGTGCGATATCCCCTTCATCAGAAACATCTGGTTCGTGGTCCAATATCAGCTTATCTAATACCATTGTTGACATAATTTTCGATTTGGAGAGCGATTTGGTCATCAAACAACGATCGTGAGAGAATTGAGTATCTGGCTCCGAAGACAGCACACTCGTATGAAGTTTATTGAGAACAAGATTCAAGTTTGGGCGATCATCGGGTTCTGCTTTCCAGCATTCTTCCATGATTGACCAAATTTCTTGTGTTAAACCCCAGGACTTCCATGACGGGCTCGAGCTCGGTGGTGGACTTGGGCGCGCTCTGTTGAAGGCGACATGGTGCATGACGGCTACATCGTTATAAAGGTGATCCAATGGAATACGACCAGTAAATATCTCCGAGGCGTCAACCTTGTAAGTGTACCACAACTTCCATAGCTTACCTCATAACAAACACACGCCCATGCATAAACATCACTTGGTTTGCTATTTTTCACAACAACATCATTGTGCATGTCAAAAAGTTCGGGTGCCTGCCATCGAACCGTTCCACCCTTTGATGCAGCACCAGAATGAGATGTAAGTGTAAGGATCTCGGGGTCGGATATTGAAGAGATTCCAAAGTCAGCCACACGTGCAGTCCCAAAATCATCAACAAGGACATTGGACTAGATACACTGAATGGATCAAATCAAGTGCTGCGAACGAGAGCAGCAGATCTCACCCCTTTTAGATCTCCATGAATGATTTCCTTGTCATGAAGGTAATTAAGGCCCTGAGCGACATCCACGGCCTGTAAATAAAGGTGAGCTAAGGTTCATGTGTATGAGAAAGGGATTAGAATACAAGTGGAAGGCGAAGAACTTGCGGGTTGACCTTGAGATACTTGCTTATAGTGCCATTCTTCATCCAAGGTGCTACAAGGCATGGTCGATCTTGGAAGCAATAAAGTCCATAGACTGGAAGAATATTAGGATGGCTTAGTTGTCGCCAGAGGATGGCTTCTTTCTGGAATTGCTAAAGATATTATATATTTCATGAGTGGTCAAAACCTACATATTCATCAAAAGGAAGATTACCTTCAGGACTAGCTCTTTATCATTGTTCTCAAAGACACGCATGGCTTTGATGCAGACACATCGCCCTTGATAGATCCCCTTATAAATATCGGAATGCCCGCCAGCTCCGGCTTGTGTTGCATGGGTAATCTCATCCTTGAGCTCGTGGCATACTGGGTATAAACCTGTCTTCGCCGAGATTCTTTGGGCCGACACAGTGACGTGCTTCCGCATCTCTTCATCCAACCCTGGCTGATCCAAGAGCTGAAGACTGAGTAAGAGTGTAGAACATCCATGAATGACGCAATATCATGCACCCATTGGAACAAATCGAGAACTTCTTGTGCATCTTGTCCCTGTGAACGTAACAGTCGCTTGAGCAACTCTTCGTGTGTGATAAACGGCGTGAGTTTTGCTATAACACTTGAGCATGAGTCATCCATTAGAAAGAGCTGAACAATGATGCAGGCATTCAGGCGTCCGAATTTATAAGACAGCAGATAGGCTGTGCGAATACTAGACAGGAAATAGGCCGTGCACGTAGACAAGCAAGTGACAACCAGTCGATGATGAATAGTACCTCTAATTATCCTCCAATAGAATCCATGAGATGACTCACTTGTTTGCATTCACAGCATCTATGTGCTCCGATCATAGGCTCGGCAGGCGTTTTTCACTCTTTAAAAAAAGTGACAATGTTGAATTGTCAATGACAAAAAAAAAACCTGCAGACTGATATGGCACTTACACTGAAACATCGTTCGCTCCCTGTACCTTTATACCATCCCCTCCTCAAGCAAAACACGCTGGAATGGACACAACAAACCTTATCAATCGTCTGCCCCACGAGCTTGATCACATCACATTGCCTGTCACCAGGAGTGGGCGCTCTGCTTCCAGTTCTTGTCCTTGACAAGCGGGGAAACCAGCCCACTGCCAACTACAGCCTGAACCTTTGCAGAACCTAGCAGACTGCGAGCACGTTCAGTCACAGATTCCAGAGTCACAGGGTAGTCGTTTGAAAAGTCCATGTTGGCGCAGGGCATATAGAGCGGCCATCACGTGAACAGCTAATAGTAGTAATCACTGGAAATTGGACTAGTGATACATGACCGCAGGGAATGCAGACCTCCATGCAGGTGCTTCCAGGTTGATTTCTTTTTTTTCAAGGGTGCAAGCCCGAGTCGGGTCTGACGTCCATCAATACTTATACAGAGTGTAAATGGATTTACTTGCCAGTAGACATCAGGACTTTGAAAGATGACTTCCAATTCACTGTTCCGTTTGAAATAGTAGAAGCTGTGAGAGGGGGAGGTGAGAGGAGGGTGCATAGTGGCACTGGCAAGCAAAAGCTGAGTGTCGGCGAAAAAAAATGCCAGCCCAAGCTCGACAAATGCAAGTCGTGGAGCGGAAATGGAAATGGAGAATAAATCTTTGGGTTTCTGAAAGAATACGCGCCCGCCTGGTACGACATGGACATTGAGAGTAATCTCACACATACATATAGATAGGAATACTTACTCGACATATCGACATTATGGCTTCTAATTTATTTTCTTAGTGTATTCGAAAGACAGCGGCCAAATAATCACTGGAGATCGAACTAGCGATACATGACCGTAGTGAATGCAGACCTCCACCCTTCAAGGTTGCAAGTCCGAGTCGGGTCTAACGTCCGTTGATGCTTACGCATGCTACGCAGAGTGTAGAAGCTGTGGGAGGGAGTACATACTTGCAACGGCACCAGGAAGCAAACGCCAAGTGTCGAACGAAAACACGGCCCAAGCTCGACTAGTCCCTTGTGCTGTACTGCAATCGAATTCGTGAAAATGGAAATTGAAATTGAAATCCTTGAGTTTCTGAAGAACCGTTTCAGCGCATTACACGGACATTGGACGGCACTGCTGACACTAGTACTGGCAAGGAATGAGACACCCTGGGTCCTATCAATATCAAGAAGGAAGAAGGGCCTCAGGTCTCAAGACTGACAGATGCTAGATACAACAAGCCTAGACAATCATCCAATGTAAGTGCGATGGTAAGTAAGTAAGTAGTGGAAATGGGAAATAGAAACACATAGAGCTTGGCTTGCCTTTAGACGAGATGCGTCGTCGGTGTATGATATGGAATTTGATTCATTCTAAGAGAGTATGTGCTTCGTTTATAGATGGGAAAAACCACTTAATTGAGAATAAATAGTAAGCTTGCTTACCCTTTGATTTTCCTGGGCTCTGCCGGGCTCTTCTTGATTTGCCAAACAAAGTGCCCTTGACATCTATCCATCCTGATGATAATCGAGCCAGAGGTTGTACAAATATATCCATGGTGTCTAGTGATTCTAATAATACAGCATTCCCAATAGAGAGAGAAAAAAAGAACGTATACGTAGCTATAAATGATACACCCCCACACCTCACACACACTACCCAACCGTCTTCATCTCCCACAAGCTCTCATTAGTCCTAACAAGCCCTACAAAAACGACCTTGTCACCCAAATAATCGACCTTCCTGACCCCCTTTGCCCTCTCCTCCGCATACCCCCTGGTCCGCCTCTCAAACGCCCTCGTAATCCTATCCCTTGCCCCGCTATCCAGCTCCTCATTCCAATAATGCCTCGCGGAAATCTGCTCCTGGAGCGCAACGAACACTTCCTTGAAGACATCGCGCACGGTGATGCCGGTGATGCCGCTGTTCTGGCTCTGCCGCACGTCGATGAACCACGGCACGAGCGGGTGCACGAGCCGCATGCGGGCAACCGGCGGAGACGTCGCGAGCTGCGCGAGGTCGATGTCGTTATGCTGGCGCTTGAGGGAAGGGAAGTGAAGGCTTTTCGGGTAGGGAGGGTAGCGGAGGTCGTAAGAGACACGGAGGTCCGCGCGGTTGTAACAGAGGAGGTCGGTCACGGTGAGTTTCGTTGGGTCTTTGAATCCTGTGGTGGGCTCGGCGCTTGGAATTGGAGGGTAAGCCCCGCTGTGGCCAAACATCGGCCCATCAACCACTGTGTGTTTCGTTGGGTCTTTGAATCCTGCGATGGGCGCGGCGCCAAACGGACGTGGGTAAACCCCGCCGCCACCACTTATTGGCCCATCATTGAAAAGGCTGGAGGCGTACCCGGCATGTTCTGGGACTGGGAACGGTTTGTTCCCATTTCCTAGCTTGAACTGCTCGCCAGATGGAGGTGCATGTACCTTGTCTTGGCCGCCTGCTGGCCCAGCTCTGGGAACGTTGATTCTGCGTGTGAATTTACTCCAATAGCGGTATTGTGCCTCTCCGTATTTACGGAACTCGTGGATGACGAGGCAGAAGTAGATGAGACCTACCACAAGGGTAAAGGTGACAGCAATGCGAGGGCCGAGTGCAGCGAGTGGTGTGAGTTGGAGGTTGGGGTCGCTTGTTGTCCCAGTCCGCCATACAAAAGTCATTATACAGGTCAAGTAGAATATGAAAGACCTATGATGAGGGATTGTACAAGTTCCTAGCACCATTATTAGCACCGAGACAAGAGATCGTCTTACCACGAGAACCATATGACAGGCAAAGCAAGTAATGTCCCAACATTCCACCAGATGGATGTTGCTCCTTTCTGTGCACGCTAGAGACATGACATTTGAGTAAAGGACAAGTTTTCTTTTTGATATAGAATTCTCCGACCTCTGACCACTCCAATACTTCACGACGTCTGGCGCTAAATACAAATATAAGATTCAGAAACCGGTCATGACTTGTGAGCTCACGTCGATAGCAATACTGAGACGATATTGAGGGTTTTCCACTCCTTTACCAAAGAGTCAATAAAGAATGCCCATGATCCAACTAGACGGTTGATGGCTCCGTAGTCAGGTTCGAGGCTGTCACCTTCAGCTGGCACTGCGGGCTTAAGACTAAGCATTCTCATCTAAAAAAACGTCTGGCTTAACTTACTTTGTTTGACTCCTTCGAATATTTCTTCCACGCGAGAAGCATAGATCAACGGCAAGGTAAGCAGACAATGCAAGTAGATGTTTCGTGGCAGCGTGTCTGAAAGGAAGACGAAGATAGTAGATCTTGGCACACTGGTGTTGTCACTGACCGTCGAAGCAGCTGTAGTAAATAAGGGACAGGTTTAATTGGTGTTATCGTCATACCTAGGCTGTACTGCGTTGGGGGATGGACTCATGTCGTACCACACACTGTGTTATCGTACTTGGGCTGCACGTCGTGGGTGTGGATATTATACTGGCGACTATCCCACACTAAGTACTTAGTCAGCTTTTCGTAACCATGTACTTTTGCACTTCGGAATATGTACTTCGTTTCTATCATTTCAGGGTGAGAAAAGAGGGAAAAAAAAACAAAACAGTCTTAGGGTTGCTGAAGATTGAATATTTGATATTGAAGAGTGAGAGTGAAGGTGAACGTTCTCTGCCGAGGATCACCGGGCTATTAAAATTTCCATGGTTATAGCTCTTGATTAGCGGAAGAGAGGGCGGGTGGATGTCGGCGTCAAAGTTGAGATTGATTTTGCTTGGGTGAGAGGTACCGGATACAATGGTACGCTCTCGCGTTCCTGGGCCTTTGCCGGGCTCTTCTTCATTTTCCAAACAAAGTCCTGGTAGACAAGTCGACGATAATTGAGCCAGAGAGGGTTATACAAACGTGTCCATGGTTGTCTAGTGATTCTAGTAATACAACATTCCCAAGTGAGACAAGTGAAAGAAAAAAAGTGGAACGTATACGTACTAGTCGTAGGAGGTCGACTTGAACCTGTTTGCATACTTGTCAGGTTACTTATGACCTTCAGATAGATACCTACCTAGAAGATTTCTTAAGCTATGCTAACGGGTTGATCGATGATCGAGGTAGCGCCCAGGATGCTACATTAATTAATTAGGTAATGCGATGAGATGCGATACCTCCACCGGGCTCTTCTTGATTTGACGTCGTACAAAGGTATCCTTGGTGTCTAGTAATTCTAGTAATACAACATTGAGAAAAGTAAAACGTATACGTAGCTATAAATGATGCACCGCAGCCAAGATCCCATCCCATTAAACAACCGTCTTCATCTCCCACAGTCTCTCCCTAGTCCTAACAAGCCCCACAAAAACAACCTTGTCGCCCAAATAATCGACTCTCTCGACCCCGTTCGCCCTCTCGCCCGCACACCCCTCGGTCCTCCTCTCAAACGCCTTTGCAATCCTCTCCCTCGCCGCACTATCCAGCCCCTCGTTCCAATAATGCCTCGCAGAAATCTGCTCCTGGAGCGCAACGAACACCTGCTCGACGACATCGCGTACGGCGATACTGCTGTCCTCGCTCTGCCGCACGTGGATGTACCACGGCACGAGCGGGTGTACGAGCCGCATGCGCTCGACGGGCGGCGAGGTGCGAGCTGCGCGAGGTCGATGTCGTTGGGCTGGCGCCCGAGGTGGCAAGCTGCGCGACAGGCAGGCAGTCCCCCGGCCGTCTCGCGAGGTGATCCGCGTCGTACTCCCCTCTGAACGCCCCCCCCGGTGTACACGACACGTCTCTGGGCTCATATGACTCGCGTCATGCAGGAGTCCATGCAGATTTTGGTCCTCGTCAAGATCTGTGTCCCGACAAATGCTGAGCGTTCAAGGTTGGGCGTTGAGAGAGATTTTCCACCACGAACAACACTTAACCCTTCAACAACACATTCGATCTGTTATATATATCATAGAATCATAGAAAAGAACGCCATACGCCTAGTCCGTGGCGTTGTCGGGCCTTTCCAAGCAGACTCTCGTACATGACGGATTCAACGTAAGGGCATCAGATAGATGCGTCTCAAGGAAACAACAACAACAGTGCCGCCCATACGTAAATTACGTAAATTGTAACTGCAGCTGGGACGAAATCGATCTTGAGATTCCTGAACCTGTAGGAATGCTTAATGCGATAAGATGCGATACCTCCACCGGGCTCTTCTTGATTTGACATCGTACAAAGGTATCCTTGGTGTCTAGTAATTCTAGTAATACAACATTGAGAAAAGTAAAACGTATACGTAGCTATAAATGATGCACCGCAGCCAAGATCCCATCCCATTAAACAACCGTCTTCATCTCCCACAGTCTCTCCCTAGTCCTAACAAGCCCCACAAAAACAACCTTGTCGCCCAAATAATCGACTCTCCTGACCCCATTCGCCCTCTCGCCCGCACACCCCTCGGTCCGCCTCTCAAACGCCTTTGAGATCCTCTCCCGTGCCACACTATCCAGCCCCTCGTTCCAATAATGCCTCAAGGAAATCTGCACATGAAGCGCAAAGAACACCTGCTCGACGACATCGCGTACGGTGATACCGTTGTCCTGACTCTGTCGCACGTCGATGTACCACGGCACGAGCGGGTGTACGAGCCGCATGCGCTCGACGGGCGGCGAGGTTGCGAGCTGCGCGAGGTCAATGTCGTTGGGCTGTCGCCCGAGGTAGGGAAAGTGCAGGTTCCCTGGGTATGGTGGGTAACGGAGGTCGTAGGAGATGCGGGGGTCTAGGCGTTTGTACCGTAGTAGGTCGGTCACTGTGCGTTTCGTTGGGTCTTTGAATTCTACGGACGACGGGTCAGTCGGTCGTGGAAACAAAGGACTCGAACGTACCTTCGACTCCGGATTTGTGTCTGTTGATCGAAGGGAAGCGCCACAGACTCGACGGGAAATCAGGCCGGTAGTCCCTCGGGCGTCTCGCGAGGTAATCAGCGTCGTACTCCTCTTGAGAACCCCATGTGCCCCCGGTGTGCACGACGCGGCTCTGGTTCATAGCGCGTGTCGGCGCACCCGCCGACACTGACCGTGTCAGCGGAACGCCGCCCGCGGAGAAGAAATTCGGCGAATGAGGGTGCATCGGGTCCTGCGAGTGCGGGCGCTCCATCGGCACCGCGTTACACCCCGGGTCGAGCGTACCGTCAAAGCCCTGTTTCCATCGGCGCTCTGGGCTCGCGTTGGCGTTGAACCACGGACTCGGCGCGATCGGTTGGCCGAGCCCGGCGGGGGTGTCGATGGCCCGCGAGGCGGGCGAGAATTCGCCGTATGAGGCGGCTGGGGTGGGGGACCAGGGGGGGGCCCAGGGGGAGGACGAGAATTGCCAGGCGGGGGCGGTGACAGGCGGGGGCCAGGCCAAGCTGGGTGGATGATTAGTGAGGAGGGAGTTGGCGGGTGCGAGGCGTACTTTGCTTGTGTTGCGCCTGGGAAGGGATTGATGGGCTGTTCGTGGTGGGCGCTGGGCGGGGGAGGGATGGCGCCGCCGCCTGGGAAGCCAGCGCTGGGGTCGTTGACGAGCGGTGGCATTTCCATGTCGTGAGATGTTGCAAAGAGCAATCAATCATCGCACGGAAATAGTCACTCCATTCAAAGCCCGATCAATTCCATTTACAGCCCTTTCTATATCTAGAGCCATTCAACCCAACTCCCATATTAGCAATGCACGCACTTCAATACGCAGACAACCTAGACCAGGAAAGGAATTCGCGAATCCATCCTAGGATCCCTCCAAGGCGCGAGGCACCTCAGCCCGCTGAGGTGCGAGCGGCGTTTGGCGGCGTGGGCCATAAGCTTCGACAGAGAGCGCCTAGGGTGGAAAACCATTTCTCATTGGGAGTCGAGCTTGAAGGTTCTGGTACAGGTATATTCAGAACCTTTACAGCCTCCGCTTGAGAGATAGCGGTCTACAGGAACGTATAGACTGTCCTCGAAGTTCGATATCGATATCCCTACGAGGGTCCACTCTATGTATCGACTAGGACTGCCTCATACAAAGTAACCCTCGCAGACTCACCGCCTGACCCAAATCACCCACATCTGCCTTTCTAGTGAGTCGGCTCCGCGCGTTAACGGACCGCATCTACTGCCGACCCCCCTTCATTGACATCTCTACAAATGGCACCTCCCTCCCTCCCACTGCACATGCCAAAAGCTTTGCCTACTCTCCTGCTCACAAGTCGCGCGTACCAAGAAGGGACGCGTGGAAACTGCGAGAGCTCCGCAGTGCGGTTCCCCCAACTCGTGTGGTGTCAGTACCACCTCGACCGATCCTAGACAGCCTCTATGCGAACCTACCAAGTCCAAACGCCAACTGCCTCAGCAAGGCGCGCGGGGGGTCTGCGTATGGCGTGCTAGAGGGCAAGTCGCGCGCGAGCTTGGACGGAGCGAAGCCTATCAGTCCCCACGCTTCAAAGTTCCCAACGCGTCGTGGTACAGCATGTATCACGAAGCAACGACGAAAAACAAGCGATATCGATATCGATATACCTACGAGGGTCTCCACACTATGTATTGCTAGGACTGCCTCATAAATCTACTGATTTCCGCAGGCCCACCACTCTCACGACAGACGCCTTTCTAGTAGATATCGAGGCACGAGTCGAGTCGGCTACGCTCGTCAACGATTTACGCCTGGTAACCCTCAACTTAGCCAGCCAGCTAGGACAATGCACGAACGGCACCTCTCCTCGGTCTCTTCAAGCTCCTTAAGCTTCTCCGAGTCCAGCTTCCCATGATATCCAGCTCCTCATAAATAACATCCTGCTCTCCCGTCGCATCACATCGCATCGCATCGCGGAGGCGTCGACGTTCGCCGTTTCCTCCCAGTCCACAGCGAGAAGGCCTGGGATAGGGAGAGAGAGAGGAACGGGAAAGAAGAGGAGGATAGGGACAGAGGGCGTGATTAGAACGAATCCTTACCGTGATGGCGTCACCTTGCCTGAGAGGTACGCTCACGCGTTGAGGGATCTCGATTTCGAGCCACGAACTAGAGAGTTGACGAGTCGAAGGGTCGGTCATGGTTTAGGCCCGACGTTTCTCGGTTTAGATACAGGCGGCTACATAAGCATGAGCGCTGAGCTTGCGCGACGCGGAGCGGAATCTGGAGAGATTAATTTTACTGTCTTCCTCCCAGATCCACTATAACATCGGGGGACCTGAGTCATATAACATAGCCGCTTGCTCAGCCAAGTCCTTGTTTAGCCTATGGCATAGCACACTCGCAGGTCTCGGCGTTATCCCATTGGTTCCGCGGTTGAATCAAGCTAACATACTTGTGATTTGATTGCTTCGGGTGCTCTCACCCCGGCCAACACGCCAAATACGTCGTTTCTCTTCTTTTGTTGATCATTTCGCTCTCATCATCGAAACACCGAGTACGCCAACAAAATACTCACTGGACTGGACGTGGGGGGGGGGGGGGGGGGGGGGGGGACAAAAAAGGGGGGGGGAAGGGGCGGGGGGAAGGAATGTGTTTTTCTTTTTTTTTTCTTTTTTTTTTTTCTTTGAAGTAGCGTTTGGTATG
>JAGGAP010000795.1:0-12153 GCA_017657235.1 Termitomyces sp. T73sscA
GTGAGTAGTTGCTACAGTACTGCTTGTATATCTTCTAATATACTTTGGATCTCCCTCTGCCAGTTGTGTGACTGAGCAACAGCCTCCAAAGATTGCCCTTACAGTAGCCACCATCTTGTGATATAGGCTTTTGCATACATGTTAATCATCTCCATTGGATGAGGTCTAATTCAATTGAGGGATCTCTTTTGTTTGCAAGGAGCTTTTGGCATGTTCTTTGATGAGGATAGTGATGGACCAGGTGACGAGTTTGGAGTGTAGTACTTGCTCTCAGATTTGAAAGCATTTGGTCAGTGCACTCTCACTGGACTGGCGTTAGTGTCACTCATTGACTCATTGTCAGAGTCATTGTCTTCACTGGTTTGGTTTGCCAGTGCCTTGTTCAATGCCAGCTGCAGCATGTTTGGCTGTCTGACTTCAGCTTGTCTTGCCCTTCAGACTGGGTTTGAAAAGAGTCTTTGTCAAATTAAACATAGCAGCTGTTGAATTCTTTTCTTGTTTTTACATCAAGAAGCTTGTATGCCTTCTTTCCAGTAGTGTATCCAATTAATATAGCCTTGCATGCCTTTTTCACAAACTTCCTCTCACATTTGTCCTTTGAAATAAGAGCATAGGCTTTTGACTCAAACAGGCAGTACCAGGAGATGTCTGCAGTTTGATTGAAAACAACTGTGTAAGGTGCTTTGCCTTTTAAGCCTGAGGCTGGTGTTCTCCCAGTAATGGTGGCAGCTGTTGCTATTGCATCTGACCAAAATGACTTTGGCAATACTAATATCAGCATTGCTGCAGCCATGTTTACAAGTGTCTGATTCATCCACTCAGCCAATCCATTTTGCTCAGGTGTGTTGGGAGCTGTTGTGAGGTGTACAGTGCCTGCTTTGCCAAGTTCCTCTTGAAATTCCTTTCCAACATACTCTCCTCCATTGTTGGACTGGAAGAAGTTGATGAAGTTCTCCAATAGGTGGAGCTCTCCAATTTCAGCTTTTAGGTATGCTTAGACATTGTTTCTGAATTCTCAGAAATACAATAAGGCTTTGCTTTTTCTTTTCATGAAATATATCCACAGGAAGCATCTGTATCCATTGATGAACAATATCCAGTACTTGTTGCCATGGTGGTCTGTCAGATTTACAGGTCCACCAACATTGGAATGGATGACTTGAAATGGATGAGTTGCTTTCTGCCTCTCATGCTTGAAGGGGAGCTTTTTGGACTTTGCTAAGGTGCATGGTTCACAGAATCTTGATTTACCTGTGGTTATGTTGATTCCTTTAATGCAACCATTGTTGACCATCTGGGTCAACAATTCACAGAGATGTGTGCAAGTTGTCAATGTAGTATGTTTATATCAATTGACGTAAGTGTGTGCATTGGAGAAGAGATGTTTAAGTGGTATATGTCTCTCTTTTGTGACCCAGTAAGCATCACTTTTTGTCCCTTTGCAGCTTTAATCTTGCATACCCCATTTTTGAATACTGTGTAGTATCCCACCTTGTCAAGGTGCTGTATTGAAATGAGGGTGAGCTGAAGAGATGGTATGTAGAGGGTGTTCTTGAGTTCAGTGACTTGAGCAGAACTGTTGACTTTGCATTCAAGCATAATGGTCCCAATCCTGGTGGCTTCAATGTGGGAATTGTCCCCAAAATGGACCTTTCAAGGGGGATCTAGCTCTTTGAATGTACCGCACTTGAACCATTCACAGTGTGGTGTCATGTGGGTTGATGCACCAGAATTGGCTATGGTTTGTGAGCAGCTAAAGTCTTTTGAAGTACTCCTGACATAAGCCAAAATGCGTGACATTAATTAGAAACATGAGTAGACTTTGTACTCAAAACTTTGCAGTCCCTTCATCCAAATCACTTTCCACACTGCCTGAATCTCTCTGTTCTGACTCAGAATCATGACTAGCTCAATTTGCCTGTGCCTTTGCCTTCTTTTACCTTTTTTCTTTTTTCCATTCTTTTGCTCCTTAAGGTTTTGGCAATCGGACATGTTGTGGGTAGTGGACTTGTGGAAGTCACACTATGAGTCAGTTTTGGCTTTTGGCTTTTGCTTTGTAGTTGCATCAGCCTTGAAGGCAGCATCAGTTTGCAAGAATCCTTGTTGCGCAGTTATAGCAAATCTGAGATGGTCTGCAACTTCTGAGAAGGACTGCGGATTTCCCAAAGCCATGGAGCTTAGGACAGTCATGTGGAACAATTTCCATATGCCTTCTTTGGGAAGGGAGTCCAGTAGGATGAATGCAAGGAACTCTTGATTGACCTGCCTCTTCATTGTGGTCAGTTTTGCATTGGCAGCCAGTATCATGGAGATGTGGTTGTTAAGCAAAGACAGTGATCCATCCCATTTGAGTCAGTTTGTGTGAGTATATGTGTAGAAGGCACTGATGCTGACATTTGTGTTCTCATGAATTTTCACAAGCTTGTCGAACATGTCTTTTGCATGTGGCAGATCGCTAATTTCAAGTAGTAAGCTGTTGGACACATATGCAATGATGATTCCCATGGCTTTTGAGTCACGTATTGACCAGCTCTCGGAGTGCGTGGTTGGGACATCTGGTGTGCCTGGGGACCATTCTGTTGAGACTGTTTCCCATACTTTCTCCTGTCTGAGTTTTCCCAATATCCTCATCTTCCAGATTTGGAAGTTCTCGGGGCCAGATGTGTCTTGACGTTGTGTGGGTTTGATACTGATCCGGGTGATCTCGGAAGGATCGAAGTTTAACTGTTTCAGCTGGAAGTGGAAGGTTCTGTTGCGATACCACGCTGTGATATCACATTGTGACACCGTAGGCTCGCCTTGGCCACTTATGGCCACCACTTTATTCTGTGCTTGCTTTGTCTCGGTCCCATTGTTAACATTTTAGATATATATACACTACGTTACAAGGAACACCCTCAGTCGATTATATCACGGACTGAGGGTGAGTAGAAATAGTTCTGATTATACGATTAGATAAACTGACAACTGTACCATAGACACAGACTGACTTGTCTGTGATTATCTAGGTATAGAAACAGAGTCAATTATATCACGGACTGAGGACACAGACTGACTTGTCTGTGATTATCTAGGTGTATAGGAATTAGATTCTAACAGATTCTTGCTTCCGTTGAGTTTGTATTTATTATGTTGTTGCTGTTAGGCTACGGGGCCCATAACCTGTCACGGTTAACGTGCAGTTGCTAGATAAGCAAATAGCAACTCAGTATCGTGCACGCTAATGCGAAACAAACTGAGGTGCGGTGGAGAAAATAAATCGTATTTAAAGGGGGGCGTAGCCGAACCCACGTGGCGCGCGCCCTCGCAGAGGAAGAGCGCAGTTACCCTTTGACAGGAAAAATGCAGCAAAAATCGAGGATAAAAAATGGCGGGGTCAAGGGTAGTAAAGCCGAGGTAAGTAGACCTCGGAACTATACTGCATAAAAAGAAAACCTTAAATGACGTTGACCTGACAAGCCTTTTACTTCTCGTGTTCGTGCTGAATGCTCAGACCGTTTTCGTTTTCTGTGCTTATTGGGTTAATTTGTGATTTATCTATCCAAGGTAAGATCCCCGCGTCTATAGTTTTCAACGCGCGCTTACGGTTTTCAGCAAAACAGGTATATTGGGTTCTTTTATCTAGTACCCTGTCTGTCTCTGGTAAGAGACAGGCGTATCAATGCATGGATATATCCCAGCTCAGCTGGATTCGGTATGATTCCCAACGAGTGTTCGGAAGTAATTACTAGCCTACTAGTAGTAGGCTATATCTTAGTCCACTCACAATGAAGGTATAGAACCTGAGTTGACAGCGAAAACAAGCTTTTGAAAATACGCCATAAGCAGTCCATTGTGCTCATCTTCACGTTGACACTTTTTTCTTGTCAATATGCAAGGCCAGGAGTAGATGGCGAGGGATCTGTATATTCGACCTTCTCAACCAGAGTGTTCACGGAGATTGCCATTGTATCGGATCGGCTCCTCTATTCTCAACAATGAGGTACATACATGAATCTCAAGGCAGAAAGCCTCACCTTTTCCGAGTGTGATTTTGTCGCCTGTGGAGTCATACGACTTATGAACCTGGGTGTGGATCCTAACCGCGAGAGATGTATCGAAAGTTCATCTGTCCCTTCGCGTAGACCATCTCGTGCATTCAGCCTACAAGCAGTCCAGATAAGGGATCCAGGCACAGAAACTGGAAACACGATTACTCACACAGCCAAGTACGAGTTGAGATAAACTAGGCAGATACAGTAAGATTGAGTCTCCGTACTATTACACTCCTAAGGGATACTCACGCTTGCTTAAAAGCAGATAAAATGCTGATGTAACCAGTGAGAAATGTTTGCATAAATTAAGGCCGTTGGTACTCACCTAGAAATATAAAGTTGTTTGGCATTACAGTGTAGAAAATCATTCCCAAAGCGGCGTCAATTCTAGAAAGGAGAATTGTTGATATATATCTAATAGCGACTCAGTAATACGCTCTAGCTTACCCGACAATGAGTCCTGTATAGACAGTATATGTCATGAGGGTATTGACCAGGTTATCAGTTCTGTGCAGGTTTACATGTCAACATCCTCAATTGGGACGATTGAAGTGCAATAATACCTTCGAAAACCTGTCCGAGACCTTATAAACATCCAAGAGAGAGCAACTGCGACGCTCAGATCACTTGCAGTCCCGGATGCAAAGTTAAGGTAGAACAAAGTCTATGGATGATATTCATTACCTTTGAGGCGAGAAACAAGCATACATAACACTCACCGTAAGTGTGTGCAATTCCAAGTAGGAAGTGAGTCCGAATCTTGTGTAATCCAGTCAGGACCATTGAATAGGTACTAAGAGCTCTTGACTAACGCTTTGACCGTGATGACTATGGTATGAACACAAATCAGTGATAAGGAAAGGGTGAAAGATGGGATAAAAACCACATACTGATTCCGCACACTTTCAATCACGTTTCAAGTCATTAGGAGAGAGAATAACTAACACATGAGCAAGGGCATACCGAGATCGAGTGTGGATACAGCCATCTGGTATCATCCTGAATTAGTAGATACTAAGAGGTTAGCTTACCATAAAAACTCACAATCCACATTGTAACAATGAGGTTGCCTTTGCTGACTGTCAGAGGAATATATTGATGTCAGAGATAAAGAATTAAGGGGTCTCAAGAAAGCTTACGTCGGTAAAAGCGTTGAGCAAACATACTTCGAATGAGAAAATTAGAGATCGACTGGATAGTATGCTCTGGATCATTGAAACAAAGTGATGGACACGAAAGCTTACTGTGATTGCCACATGGATCTAATGAAAGGCCAAAACGTCAACCGTGAATGGATATTGTCTTAAATAACTGACCACAACACTCCTATGGCGAAAATGTTGTCAGTGAACGGCCCGTTGATAGAGATTGGTGATTCGTACCAAATAGGTTTCGTGATAGCTAGTACATTGAGGTAATTCGAAACAAGGTAGAAGTAAAGAATGTGACAATCAAGCGCAGAATCGAATGTATCCAGCATCCTGTACAGAAGATCATTCGTTCCGGCTTTATTGAGTGAAGGTGAGACAACAATGGACATGACTTACCAAAGGAATGCGATCTGAGAAACATAGAGCATTAGTCTTGGTCACGGTAAACACGACTCCAAAAAACACGTACCAGTGCTTTAAACAATGAGCTATCCCTCGGATTACGCGTAAAGAACGTGAAAGTCTGCGAACACGTCACCCCCCATAGACTAAATGTGAGGTAAGCCCTCCCCGAGGACGTCAAAGAGGCAAAGAAATGTCTTACGCCATCGACAGCATGCCCCCTACAAGAAGAGCCCCCAGAGTATTGTCAAAAGCGGGCATAGCGACCCCTGTAGATGCCGACATTTCGTTCAGGGAGCGATAATGTGGAAAGGCAGGATGAAAGATCAATGTCAATCAACGCCCTTCTTCGGCATAAGTACTGAGATGCACCTCGTGCCTCGCTGGAGTCTATGGAAAAGAATCAACAGATGGGGGTGGGATGGCCTACGACATCGGCTAGATGTGTTGATTCCTTCTTTGGTCATAATCAACCGAAGAGTTCTCGATAGAATGACGAGAAAATAGAAAGGACGCGCTTAGGTTGCTCCCGACTGATGACAGACTTCACTGAAGGGAAAAATTGAACGTAACGTCAATAACGATAGTGTGCAATGCATGCCGGACTTCGGAACAGATGAGATAGAATGGAATAAAGCTGGCCGCCCTACATGTCTGACTAAAAGTATCACACGGCATCTTTCCGCAATTGTTAGGCAGAAAGCAGAAGAGAAGCGCTAAAAGATGACAGGAGAAAATCATACCACATTGTTATTGGCTTCTCGCTGTATTTACTTCGCGAAGTATCATTACGCGTGATTGGTTGTATGCACAAAAGAAGTGCTGTCTGAAGACAAATTATGACAATGCTAGTGTCACGAATGCATGAATTATTCGGAGAATAAGTGGATCCGCAGATAACGAGGTCGAACAAAGAAAGAAACAAGAAAAAGTGCAATAACGATAGTTTAAAGCGTTGTTTCCGACTGTTGTATAAGCCTCAAAGCCTGTTCAGAGCGTGGTCGAATTGCGCATTCAAACGGATCCGGTATTCTGAAGTAGAATAAGCTGAGCCTTGTCTAAAAAATCGGAGAAGGGGATGCCCACAAACCTGAAGATGGGATTGTTAAAAATAACTTTGGGTTCCACTGGGTTACCCGACGCGTCAACAGCCTTGGCAATGTCTAGAGTAGCGATCATAGAGACTATGAGCAGCCACAGAGAGGACTCGACGAGGTTCTTGCCTGGGCATTGTCTGCGAAGGTAGAGATCGCATTAACTCTATAAAATCAACTAAAACCGATTACATTTCTACTTACCTCCGGCCAAAGCCAAAGACATATCTGCGAGGATCTCTTAGGCGTCGTGTTGCGGGGTCCACTTTCTCCAGGAAGCGCTCAGGAAGAAACTCAGAGGGGTTAGCATAAATTTGCTCGTCCCGCATTATTGCCCTAGATCAAGTATCATTACGGAGTCCGATGGACGAGACAGGGCCTGCTTTACCAAATGTTACCAAAGACCTAAAATAAAATTGTGAGTATGCCTCTTCAATACATGTTTTCTCACTGACCAAGGAGCCTTTGGGAATAAACATGTCATTATAGATGTCGTCTTCCATCAAGCGATGAGGTAAGTCTGACAAATCAGCGTTAGTGTCGCATTGGTGATGTCTAAATTTTCAGGTCCTACTTAGCGGTACAGGAACTCCCCAACGCCAAGTCTCGTCCAGAAGAGCATCGACTGATTAATGTTCAGCCCATTGCACGCGTCATATAAAAAAAACGGACCGTAAGGTAAATTTGGCCGATCATTGAAATCTGGAAGCCTTTCAGAACCAACTACCAGGTCGATCTCTTTTTGTGCCTTGGCGAGGACTTCAGGATGAGCCATCATCGCAAGCAGGAAATGAGATATGGCTGTCATTGTCTGAGATAGAGATGAGCTTTCATATTGACGTAATTAGCATTTAGTTCACCGTATCTATGCTGGCTGAATACATAGAGTTTGCCGTCCATTTGAGGTCGAATTCGGATAACTTCACCGAACTGTCTTCGAGTAACGTAGAACAGAACGAAGGCTTAAAACTGCCCGATTTCTGACGCTAAATCAGGCTTCAATTATCAAAAGTAATAGTATCAACTTACTATACTGTCTTTGACAAACTCGAACGGTTGATCAACAAACTCCTCCATCTTGGCTTTCCATTTGGCTGCCTTGATCTTGAATCCAGCACCAGGAACCCAGGTAGGTAAGTGCTTAAGTGCCGGGAAAATATCGACAGGCCAAATTCCACCACCGGACGCAATCTTGTTTGCAAGAAGGTCAACACACTCTTCAGCCAAAGAGAGAAACTTGTCCTTGTATTCTAGTGGTTCATAGCCGTAGACAACCTTCAACGTAAGCGCGCCGGCATACCGGCGGGTATGAGCCACATAATTTAGAGGGGATGCAACTATCCGCCGAAGGAAGTCGTGTGTTTCGCTTTGGAGAAGCGGGTAATATGATGGGATAACTGGGAGGCCAAAAGCTTTATGCATAAGTTTTCGTTGGCGCTTCGACTGCTCGCCATATTTAGTGAATGCAACCTGCAGCAGGCGAGAATTCAACGCGGGCCTAGTGACTACGATTGACACGACGGTCGTACCATGTTCTTGCAGCCACATCTATTTCATAGCTGTGTTAGTCTATTTCAGCTGCTTCAAGGTTGTCTCGCTTGGACCCACAAATCTCCAGTCATTACCAAAGATGGTTTGTCGGAGTAAATCATTCCCCGAGCGTCCAACAGATCAGATGCTGCCTCAGGGCTGTTCAAAAACACAAGTCCCTGCCCCAACACGTGGAGATATACAACGTCTCCTGTTGTTGGAGGAAGGACTGTATAACTGACAATACTCTGAAGCAAGAACTCCATGCTCACCGTACTGTTTTGTCCACTTTGCCGCAGGTAACCATAATTCTTTGGTCGTGAGGTCCCCTACATTACCCAACAATGGCAACGGTCTCGGACCAGGGGGCAGAGATGCCGTGGAAGCCTTTTGCTTCCGGAACCATATACAAAGAGTGACGATAAGGCTGGCAAGTCCAACAGTGAAAGGCATTGGGGACGACATGAGCAGTATCGATGATCAAAACCGGCTTGTCACTTGTTCCAGAGTCGTTGGGAAATCGAGTTCAAAAGGGATTGAGAGTGTGGCAGATACTAGAGCAGACAACGGAGCGATGAAGACGGTAGATAATGGACTTTAAGGAATTTTTGGCGGGCGCCAGGGCGAGAGCCACGCGAGCGACTGAGAACTCTTCCAAAAGAACCAGAAGCATATCAGGGCCGTGCCTCGTGGACTGGGGATGATTCAATAAGGAAACTCAAACCCAAAATATGTCACAGTCACTTCTTAACTACCAGAAACTTTGTCCCTGACCCCAGTTACATATTCCAACGATTACTTGGGACTGTTCATCTTGCTCCAGCTTCTTGATAAGGCTCAAAGTATGTCCTATTTCGACTTGACGTGAACTGGATACTGATCTTTAATTTGACACACAGACAGGATGACGGTCGTTATGGACCACGACTTGCTGGAAAACAGTTCTCTTACTCCTCGCTTGCGCAATGTTGTGCGGCACAACGTTTAGCTTGCACCTCGATCTTGTACTTATCTGAGTTGACATCAGCTCAAATTTATGATCATCATCATCATCATCATCAACGCGGTCTGTGCGTCTGTTTTTAGTCTGTTTTTATTTTTCAGGCTTCCTTGAATGTAGTTGCGAGCGTAGTCAGGGAGTATTGGTTCTTGATGCTGACAACAAGCCGAAATCGTAGGAGTCAAAGCTTCCAGAAGATGTTTCAGGTGAACCTTCCGAGCTCCAATGGTATCTAAATACAACCCCGTTCGAAAATCCGATGGAACAAGATCGCCCTCGCTCCAGCAGGATATACAACTGGACAAAACTGTCACTGTGAGAATAAACATTTGATTCAATCGTCTCTTGAGACGAATCTTGAGAAATAGATGCCTAACTTGTCTTGATTTCCTCACGACGCCACCCCCACCCAATGCTCGCCGTTGAGATCTGTAACGCTAAGCAATGTGGGGAACAGCTCAGTGCTCTATCTCGGGTCCGATGCCCTAGGTCAGGTCGTTAAGATCAACGTCTAGTGTTGATACAGTTTCTTCTTTCGAACACGCGATGTCTTCATAATGCAAATGTCCCCGCGCCGACTTGCTGGGGAGGGGACTCGGCGGGGGCAAAGCGTCATCGTCGCCTTCTCCCGAATAACAATTATTAAAGCTGTAATTTCTTCTATAGTTAGGTACCGAACTTCGTATGAGGAAATACCGCGGAACAAAGGTGGGTGCAATTGATTGTTCAAGTCCCTGTAATTTTTTCGACCAGCCGACAGTGATGTCTCACGTGCACAGACCAGAGAGGTGATTATACAGTGTTCCATTACGACTTCGGTCTATCTGACGCTCTGCTTCGTGCACAGTACCAGTGTCGTGGTTCTATATAGCCAAGTCAAAATCGACTGTCACTCGCCGAAGGCCAATATCCGAAACGGAGTAGGTGACAGCAGGTTCGTGAAGGTGTCGATTGTAAAACATCATCTTTGTAGGCAGTGTTATACATTGGGTGCATTGAGTCATCGAGTCAGTGCCTTGAGTCCTTTGACAGGTCGCTAGCTGGTCGCTGGCTTTCAAATTCACCTTTAGAATTTGCTCTTAAGTAGCTCCCGTGCCTGATGACTCACATGCATACATCTGCGTCCCAATTCTATCCATACGTTGTACTGGTATGCACAGTGCCATATCACAGTCTCTGCTCTGATCATTTATACAAGTCAACTTTCCTTTATCAGGATAGCTTCTAATGGACAGGCTTCTTCTGGCTCGTGATCACTTTGTATATCTTCCTTCTGGAAGGTATATGTAACCGGATCCTATGGTACCCATTTATCAATGACAGTTTGCAGGGACTCGGCAGCCTGACATGCAAGGACCTCGCTGAATTCAATCCGAGTCGGAAATCGGTCTGAAGCAAGACTTTGGCAACTGTATAAATTTGATTCAGGTGATGTTCTTCCTTGTCGATCCGACTTTTTATTGCTCAGTGGCTTGGCTACTCGAAAAGATAAATAGCTATCTTATATATCTATGGTGAGTGGAAGATCCGGTGTGGGTCACCGAAGATCTCCATTTACTGACATCACTCCATTTCCGCCTTGCTAAATGGAGATAACATTGCTCTGAACCACAACTTCCATGTCATGTTTCCCGCACGATGAATCCAGCCATCAACATCCCTTACTTTCCATTACCGATTTCGTTTCTCATTCTTTTTAATATGGTTACCGGGTGTAGTGGTTCTAACCCGCAAATCCGCCGCAGTATCTGATATGACTGACGATTTCCGGTTCAGGCTTGGACACTAGCCTTCGGTTTATCTTCCCATGATACATGAGGAACTGGCAAGTTGATGTTGAGACGGCTGTACTTTCTCTTTTCAGTTGGGTGCTCAGTTCTAAAATTGGATGAGTAAACCAACTTGTTCTTAATCTAATCCTCGGTAGCTGAGGATGGGCACAGAGTGCAATGATATTGGTTTTAAGTACTCATCCAGATGATCTAAGAGACTTGGTACTTAGGAGCCCGCACATTTCAGATTATGCGAGAATCAAGTGTTCATATACTGTTTGCCCAGCTACTACTATATTACGGTGGGCCATCTGTACCAGCCAGGATTTGAACTTTTGCGTTCAAGTCCCTCCTACTACCACCTGTCATTCAGGCTATTTGGGGCCATTATTAAATTATTAGATAATAATTACCGTGGAAATCGGTTTGTACATACAGTATCTGTTCGAGTTTATAAGTTTCCTTGTAAATGTTTCTATCGGCATGAGTACTTACTACGGTGGGCGCATCTGTACCAGCCAGGATTTGAACTTTTATGTTCAAGTCCCTGCTATTCCCACCTGTCATCCAGGCTGTTTTGTGCAATTATTGACTAATATTTGACCTTCCCTTCATCATCGTTTAGAGGCTTTCTCATGTCAGAATATCCTGGTTAAACTTGTTTATTTTGCAATTTGTGTTATCAGTTGTAAATGAGAATGTACTGGTTGTCCAAATGAGAGCTCGATTTAAAGGTAAGTAATGTGCCACTTTTATGCTTGTAACGTTTCCAACACCATACTGATGATCAGCTCCTCATAGGAGGTTGTACCTCTCAGGAGCTATAAACCGCACAAAGGTAACTTTTAAAGAGGACAAAGATCTGGCCAACTCGTGCGTAAACAAGTACATGTCACTTGGAATGTTCTCATCACCATCACTGGATCAAGTCAGGCTTTCAAGATTAGATCTGAGCTGTATTGAAATGATTATTTGAGGAATTGAGGTAACATACAGTAATTTCTACTACACAATTGCAAGACGATTGAGTAATTGCAAACGTTTGAAAGGACAAAAAAATGAGATGAGGAAGCAGTAAATCATTTGGATATTAGTCATTCATGGCCCAAAATAGCCTCAGTGACAGATGGGAGTAGCAGGAAGTCGAACGTAAAAGTTCAAATCCTGGCT
>JAGGAP010000796.1:0-12144 GCA_017657235.1 Termitomyces sp. T73sscA
CTTACCTTTATTTTCTTCAATGCCTGGCAGGGTGGATCTTTAGACTTGTTCTCTTTGGATTCCCCTCTGCCAGGTGCATAACTATTAATACTTATTTACCTATACATATATTAATATACTTTGGATTCTCCTCTGCCAGTTGTGTGATTAGCCACAACCTCCAGAGGTCACCCTTACACTCATCGAGGTAGAATTATCCCACTTAGATGCTTTGCGAGGTGCACTTGGTTCATTTGCAGGAGTTGACCAAAGAGTAGGAGTTGAGAGCAGTGGAAGTGATGGATATTGGAGTTCTTTAATATCTGCATCTTCTTCAAAATGGTCACTGGAGGTGGCTCCTAATTGAGTTTTGACTTTGGACTCAGAAGAGGAAGGTATAGTAATACAGCAAGGTGTATCCGACTCTGGGTAAATAACAGAGTCAATGAAAGCATTGATTTCTTTGGGAGTCAATTGTACTGGGTTGACATTGACAGATGCGAGTTTACTCAGCATATTGTCACTGTATGTCCCTGGAAGTTATCAGCTTCCCATTTTTCTAAGTCCTCAAGTTTGTAACCCTTAGTTTCATTGTCCCACTACCCAAGCATCCGGACTCAAACTGCTCGCAACTCTAATTTACCTTGTCAGACCTCCTTTGGGATATGAGCCCATCCCAAGGAACTGAAAATGCGCAAATAGGCCAGATCAGGCCTTTGGCTATTTTCATACCACTCTGTAAACAGAATTTTGCCCTGAAGGGCAGTCGTAGGCATTACCAAGCATATGTACATGGCATATAAAAACACCTTGCCCCAATATCATAGGTTCATCCATGCACCATAAAGCATGCTCCGAGTCATCTCCATCAGTACTGCTATAGTTCTTTCAGCTATCCTGTTTTGCTGGAGTTGGTAGGGGTTGGTCGTCTCATGCTTGATACCATTGAGTTGACAAAACTTTTGCATTGTCGCATTAATGAATTTGCTCCCATTGTCAGTCCATATAATTTTGACAAATTGACCTGTTTAATGTTCAAATTGGGCAACAATGGCATGCACAGCATCTCCAACCTCTTTCTTGCTTTTTAAGAGCCTCCCCACAGGGTAATGACAGCTGACTTCAACTACGACCAAAGCATATTTGTAACCATCCCATGTCTCAACACTCATAGGACCAGTTAGGTCCATAACAAGTAACTCGTTCTTATTATATTGAGTGTTGCTGATTTCAGGCAGCGGGGGACAACAGGACTTTCCTTCCATGCAGCCGCTACAGAGGCAATCAAAATTCCAGAGCCTTTTTACATTTATTCTGGTTACTAGGCCTTGATCAATCATGACTTTCTGTTTGAGGACTAATATGGCCCAATCAGCAATGCCACAAACGCATTGTCAATTCACTTGCAACAAAGGCAGATTAACCCTTGATTTTCCCCATAGTTAGAGTCTTGATGCAATAAAGGGTTCCATGGGACCCAATCAAATTAGCATGCAAGAACTCTTGATTATTCCAAGATAAGGATATACCATCAGATAAGCCTTGTAGAGTTGTTCCAGCTCTTTGCAATTGTCTGAGGCTGATTAAATTAGCCCCTAAGGTTGGAATATGAAGGACATTTTGCAACCAGACATTATTTGTGCCTTTGGAGACCAGAGTATAGAACAAAATAGTGCCAGACCCAGCTACAAGTAAGTGGTTCATACTGCCAACAGAAACATGCTGACCAGAAATATTATAATAAACTATAAAGTACAAGCAATCCACAATTATATGACATGAGGCTGCACTGTCAAGCAGTAATCCTCCAGGCATTTTATCACCTGTAGCTATGAGAACCTTTCCGATCTCCCAAGACTCGTTTTCAGCCTTGGTTATGGTGAGATTAGCACTGCCAATGTTCTTAGATTTCTTTGGCATAGGACACTTTGGACTCCAGTGTCACTTCTCTCCACAATCATGACAAATGTTGTTGGGTTTTAGTTCTTGTTTGGACTTCTTCTTTTTTGTGACTTTATTGAACTTTTTGGCCTTGCTTCCACTTCTTGAATTACCTTTTTTAACAGCAAATGTGAGAGTTTTATTGGTAGTACTATCCTCTTGCATAGCTTGATCATATACCAAGATCAATTCAGCAGAAAGCATGTCAATAGTAAGTATACTTCCGCAGTACAACATATTCTGTTTTAAAACCTCCCAGGTCGTAATGCATGGTAACTGTAAGGGCAAGACTTAGCATCTGCAGAACTCCTTCCTCAGAGCAGCAATGCAAGCATCAAGCAAGAGTCAGGCAGGCATAGAGGCAGGCAAGAGTTGGGTGAGGGGCAAGTAAGGCAAGCAGAGGGTCGGACATTGCTAGAGAAGCTTACAGTCGAGTCAGTGGATAGGCCAGGGGAATACTGCTATTGTTCAGCCTGGGAATATGCTATCTACAGGCTGCCTATATATACTACATTGGTAGCTATACAGTTACTAATACTATTTGACTAAGCAGGCCCCAGTATGTAATGGAGTATAACTAACAATAATCAATGCTGAGTAAGGTCCATGCATATGACTCATCAAGGCTGACTACTAGAAGACAGAAGGGGATAGAACAGGCTGAGCAGTCATTTGGAATGTGCTAAGAGTGGGCATGTTATTGGACTAAGCTTAGAATAGAGTTGGACATGGTCTGGAGACTGGTCCCCTTACAGTAATGAGAGCAAGATTGCATTGATAATAGTATTGTCATCAACCTTTTGTCCAGACTCAATAATGCAATGCCTGATGCTGAGATAGAAACCAATGTGTTCAGTAACAGGGGTTTGCCCATCCCATTGTTTAGCATAGAGTTGTTGATAATAATAGTGGACATTTATAGTGCTTTGTTGATCCACATAACTTTTATAAAGGTGATCTCATATGTCTTTGGAACTGGTGAGATTCAAAATGGATTCCCACTGAGTATACTTGATGGTGTTATGTATTAACCCAGTAGCAGCATTGTCTTTATTCAGCCAATGCTCATATTTTTCACAAGACTTTTCCCAAACTTGGTACTCCTTAGACTGCAGTGCTTCAAACAACTCTTGACCCTCCTTTTGGAATTTAACCAACAGTTTGCCCTCCTTAGGGCAGGTGGAGGTCATGAGGTTGGCAAACTCTATATTGGGCTTGGGAGGACATAACTCTTGTCTGGACACAACACCCCAGAGTGTTTTGGCCTGCAACACAGACTTTATATTATCAGACCAAACATGATAATTGATTCTGTTAAACTTTGCAAACTGAAGAGTTTCCAAAGTAGATTTGCTTGATGCAGGGTCCATAACCTGATGCAGCATAACAGTTTATTTAGTGAAGCTAGTTTAGACAATATAAACTGAAGTTTGAGAATAAAGGATTAGTATTTTATTATAATACAGATACAACTATACACAGACCTGAAGTTTGAAAATAAAGGATAACTTGAACTTCTGGTCACATAACGTTTAAATAGTAAACTATTGAAACATATAACAATGAACAGTGGAGATACCAAAACATATAATACAAAGAATTTAGACAAAATGATGCATAGCAGCACTCACACCAATGATATCATCTGGAGTTTGACATTGTTCCCTTGACATCATGTAAGCTGATAAAACATGTGAATGCAAAAGCTATTAATACATACACAATATCTTACCTTTTTCAATGTAAACCCACTCCACTTTAAAGATCTCCAGATAAGAGAGTATTTGCAACGCAGTTTTTGGCAGTTTTTGGCATCTGACAGTTCCATCAAATTTTAGCCGAGTGAAAATTCTTGGCATGATTGCTGTGATGCCAATTTTGAAGAGTTGTCACACTCAGCTTCCCTCCATGACACTGAATTAGTTGATAATAAATTTTGATTGCTTCATGACTGTGTTGTGAACAGCGAGTTCAAGCATGAAAAGAAGGTGGCATGCAAGATTTGAAAAACCCTTGCAAAAATCCAGGTTTTGGATGCATCATGTGGCCAGAGGCAGAAGCAGAGTATGAACTATCTTTGTATGCAATGGATGGGTGAGGAAGCTCATCATCACTGAAGGCTGAGTGATCATGAAAATTGTGCTGATGATATGCATGAGTATGCGCAGGTGAGCACAGTGAGAATCAATGACCATGCATTGTATAGCCTGATTTATTTGATTGAGGGTTCCGAAATGGGATTTGCTTCTGTCAAAAGTTTTGGTATGCTGTGTTCCCAGTGTACCCTTGGTACATGACTTCTCTATGCAATGCAATGTGCCAAGTACAATGTGCTGTCCTTACACCTCACGCTGTGACCATTATATATCCTGAAAAGGTAAGAAACCTATAAGCAATGTCAATCAACTGTCTATTAATTGTGCCTAATTCCAACTGATGCTAGATGAGTTCAAATGAAAATGGCCTTGCAAATACTCTCTATTTCCATAAGTTTGTCCAGCAATCATCCCGGCTAATGAGTACAACAAGGAACAACAGGTTGATCATTGCAACAAGATTACATATGCACAGCCCAATCCATTGCACCAGGCTCGTCTTCACATATAGGATCCAATGCTCCTAGCAAATCAAGAAAGTCCCGTGTTCTCTTGCCTTCATTTTTGATAATGTTTGGCACTACTGTCAGTTCCAATTGCATGGGGGTCAATATAAGAGGAGGGCTCTCAGCAAGTTGTTTGGTACAAGGTTGGTTGATGTTACCATTTCCCACCTTAGTGCAGGCCGCCTTGACAACTGATTTAAGGAACAATTTCTCAGTGACAACAAAATCATCAAGCACGTTGTGGTGCATATGACTATTGTTGGATCATTGTTTTTCTTTAACTTGTTTTCTATCAAGCACAATCCAAGCAATACAATCTGTTGGACTATTCACCATCCTAGCAAGCATAGGTAGTACATCCATATCCAAGTGCCATCTTTTCCCCAAAGTGTCTCTATCCCATTTTTACCTGTTTCTACAACATCTTCACACTATTCCAATGAAGCTATAACCTTTAGCTCTCACACGAGTGTGCCTCCTGCCACAGAACCAGACCAAAATCGGTCCAACACATCTAGCATCCACTCATATCCACTGACTTCCCCAGCTGTTGTTCAACCATCTTTTCAGACTTTCAAGGAAAAACTTGAGAAAAGCCTGAACCAATTATCCAAGTCTGGAAATTCATCTATGTGTGCTCCCAATACAAAGATAGAAGTTGAATAACAGAATGAGAGAAAGGTTTGAAGAGGGGCTAATTACCATACTATGTATTATTCAGTTTTCTTCTAATTGTTGCAGGCAAATAGATACTATTGGTTGCTCTAGCTCTTTTGCATGGATCCAAAAGGAAAACCGCACTCAAGCCAGCACAAGCAAGTAGATTATAAGACAAGTGCTTTGTACAGAAGGAATAACAATGAGAGGGGTAGGAGGATGAAGGGTGGGAGAAACAAAAAGCTGAGTCCGAAGGACTGATGAGCTCTATGTGAGTAGGGAAAAGGATGCAGAACATAAATTATTAACAAACCTAACAAGCTCTATGTGAGTGGGAAAAAGGATGCAGGACAAGGAGTTGAGAAATTATACGTAGAACTATATACTCAGTCCAGAACAATGGGCCACCATTGATGATGCCAATGTAGCCATTATCATGACTGTTACAATGCAAATGTGATATGTTGAAGATAGATGTGTTGCGTGGGCATGATTGATTAAGGGTCATGTTGCATACATAGACATCGATCAAATGCTTTAGATTTTTACATCTATGTGTGCTCCTGATACAAAAATAGAAGTTGGATAACAGAATGAGAGAAAGATTTGAAGAGGGGCTAATCACCATACTATGTGTTATTTAGTTTTCTTCCAATTGTTGCAGGCAAATAGATACTATTTGGTCGCCCTAGCTCTTTGCACAGATCCCAAAGGAAAACCGCACTCAAGCCACAGGAGGAGCAAACAAAAGAAATGGAGGCTTGAAATTGTAAGCATGAGAAGTGGCCAAGTGGAGACGTGAAGAGAGGCTCAACATTTGTTCCCATGGAACATCAATATACAGTTTGTAGGTGTCGCTGCACCATCTCTCTAAGAGCTGTATTTTGTGTTTTGTGTAACCCACTGCAGCTGCGGCAGGAGCGGCGCCGCTGCAAAAGCTGTATCCAGAAAAATATGTGGGATTTATGCTGCACTCTAAGAGCTGCTGTTTGAGCATTGAAATGAAGATGTCAGGGAAAAGGGGGAAACTATCTGGGTTTATAAAGAGAAGTGCATCATGTGGCTTCTGGTCAACAATAAAAAGCTTGTGGAGAGCTGCAACAAGGCATGTAGCTGAACCTGGGGGGGCTTTTGCTAGCAGGATTGAGACTCCCTTGCGGAATGGGTCAGTCTTTGATGCTGGAAGGTCAATCCTGACATGGGAAGGGGACTCAAAAGAAGGGAGGAATGCCACACAACCCTGTGTAAGGTAGGACATGGGGCTAAACTTCTTGCCTCAGCTAAGCGTGAATTCTGTGCAATGGAGGAATTCAGCCCAGGCCATCATGAATGCTGCATTAAAGAATGCCTCAAAAGGGCTGAAAGTGTCACCTGCCACTGATGCAAGCCTCTAGAGAACATCCAGCGTGATGTGCTGTTTGGGGTTATGATCCTGCTCACTGTGGTATTTCTTGATGCCTCAGATAACCCTTTGAACTGTTTCAGACTCACAGGCATTGAATGGAAGGCCTTTGTCAATGTGGAGGAAACAAACGGTAGACAAGTAGCTCTTAATAGTCTTGGGCTGGAGGGCACAATTGCTGAGGGAAGATACCCACTTGATAATGGTGCAAACAGTGGCAGAGAGGTAGTGGCTGGGCTCGCTAAGCATGCCTGGGTTGAGATGGCAGAAATCAATGTAGGACTTCTGCCCAGTTGAGTAGGCTTTTCTGGTACTTGTGGCCAGACCATGCCACAAGTAGAATGCTGCTCAAGGCAAGATGTCAGCATGCGCTTTGTACCAATGAGATGGGATTTCCAAAGCAAGGTTGTGCATGGCAAGTGTGGAGCAAGCTGGAATAACTTGTTGTACTGAAAATAAAAAGCGGCATCAGTGAGCACATTCTGTTTGGAAGGTATCCAGGTAGAAGAAAAAAGAAAACTTGAGACAAGCTGCAAGCATGGTAATGGTCTTTAAGACCTGCATGCTATGTATGGAGTTTGCTGTCCCAGAGTTGAGCCAGGCTACCATGGCCGAGTTGTCATAAAAGAATTTGACATGATGCCTAGTCCAGGTGTCACCCTAGCACAAGATCGCATGAAGAATTGCAAATATCCCCTTGAATTGAATATCATGGCTGCAAAAGCATTGAAGCACCCATGCTGCAAACCATTGCTGAGAGATAACTCCTCCTAGGCCTTTGTGTCCACTTGCATTAGTGTGTATGGGTATATGTGGCTGTGATGGAGATAGAAGCATGATGCCGTTCCAGATTGAGCTGAATACACTCTACCAGTGTATGTCGGTAGCTGCAGACTTGGGGATATGGCAAATTGCAAATGGAGACTTGAATGCCGCCGCAAAATTAAATAGCCAATGTAAAAATGTATGCAACTGGGGTATTACCTGGGATGCAAACTGCAAAAAGCCTGTGAGTTCTTGTAGCTCCAAAAGAGAACATGTTTGCTTGGAAGCCCGTATGCCTACCAGCTTTACTAAGAATCCCCACTTCTCCTGTGGCAGATGCGCTTCCATTGCATCAGAGTCAATTTTGAGCCCAAGAAACTCGAGCCTGGTGGATGGCCATACTGTTTTGGCATTTTGGAAAAAGAGCCCTAGCTCCCTTCCAAGACCCAAGACCCATTCAATGGTGGCAGTGGATAGGGAAGGAGGCAGCAAAAGGGAGAACAATAGTAGGAAATTGTCCAAATAATGCTGGAGGGAAGCTGGGATGTGGTGCTGGATGATCCAGTGCAGAGCCTCTGAAAAGAGGTTAAAAATATACAGCGCAAACTTAAGGCCAAATGCTAGGACTATCAGATAATAAAATCCTGAGCCCCACTTAAAGCCCAAGAGATGCCAGTCTTCCAGACGTATGGAGATATAGTGAAATGTGTCTTTGAGGTCAAGAGAAGCCATTAGCATACCTCTTCCGAGCTGTTGGAGGTCACTGACAGCCTGTGCAAACATGTTGTAAATAATGTGACCTTCACTGTCCTGGATGCCACCATTAACTGAAGCTCCCTCTGGCCAGGACAAATGATTGATCAAGCAAAGCTTTTCCGGTTTCCTTTTGCGGCTTACTGAGCCTAGCAGTGAGCAGCGGAAGTTGGGAAGGGGGGGGAGATTTGAATGGGCCTACAGTATGTCCATGCTCGACCAGAGCACAGACAGAAGTGGCAACAAAGTCCTTCTTTTCAAACGCAGATTTGAGGTTGGTGCATGCTTGATAGCGGTTCTCACTTGCAAACCCAATAGCAGCACCAAATTGAATTATATTGAGTAACGCAGATACAAATTTAGAGTCTGAGTAATCACAAAAATAGTACTGCCAAGCTTCAACTATGAGGGTGGAAGACACTTTTGATGCAGAAGGCATGCAGAGCATTGAAGCATTGCAATGGAGGTTCAAGTTGGAGCGTGGTGGTGGTGGAGGATCCGGGGGGAATAAGTGAGAGTTTGGGAGGTTAGAAGTAAACATTGGAGAGGGAAGTGGTGATAGAGAGGCCAAAGAAGATGATGAGACCAAGACTGCTGATGAAACCTGATTGGCAGGCCTCATGCCTGCTGAAGCGTGCCTTCATGTCTTCTTGCATTCCTTCTCTGAGTGATCCTTGACACCACATTTGCGACACTTATGGATATGCCCATCCAGACATGGGGAAGAAGTACATGTGCCTTTGTTGAATGCAAAGCAGGTTTCAGAGCCAACATCCCAATCACATTGCCCTGCTAGCTTGCATGAAGAGCCTGATATGCATGCATTTTCTAGGCAAAACTCCATTAACAATAAATCATCGGATCTAGCCCAGCCTGTATACAACCCAGCGAGCATTTCCTGCCAACGATTCAGGTACAAGTGAATGTGATACTGAAGTACAGCCATCCACTCGTACTTCTGATTAAGGCTTGCAAGGTGGGAGATATACCTGGCTGCTCCATGACCAATCACAAAAGTTGCATGTGCATCACCCAAAGATGCTGCAAATGCCTGAAGAACAGAGAAGTACGTTGATAGAGGAATGAGAAGGCTGTAGAAAGCGGGGTAATCTTTAGTGCCAGTTATTCTGGAGCTGCTGGGTTCTGAGCATTCCATCTCCCCATACCAGAATTTTGACGCAGGATCAAGTTTGCACAGGTCTGCTTGTGACAAGCAATGTCCAGCAGCATGCTTGTCTCAATAGCAGGGAAGAGCACGGGTAAGGACTTACCAGCGGGGGTCTGATCCATTGAGATGAAGGCAGGGAATGAAGGTGTAGGGTTGAACTGTCCTGAAAGAGTGCCTGGAGGCTGGCTAGCCAGAGCGGCAAAGGCACGGAGCATGGTCATCATGCCGGCCATTGCAGCATCATTGCTCTGTGCGCTCGGCACATCCTGCAGCTGCGCATCCGCATACTCAGGGCTAGACCCTTGCTGACCTGGTTTGAGCATGACCATTGATGTGGTTGGCAATGGTGTAAGTGAAGGGTAATGGGATAATAGGGGTGATGCCGGGGTTGGAGATGATGGTGGACAGTAGCCTGCTGGGGCGAACTGGCTGTTGAGTAGGCGAAGACGTCCTGATGTGCGCGTGGTGCCCGCTAGAAAAAGCGCGTCCTGCAGAAACAAAAAGCTGAGTCCGAAGGACTGACAAGCTCTATGTGAGTGGGGAAAAGGATGCAGGACGAGGAATTGAGAAATTATACGTAGAACTATATACTCAGTCCGGAACAATGGGCCACCGTTGACGATGCCAATGTGGCCATTATCGTGGCCGTTACAATGCAAATGTGATATGTTGAAGATAGACGCGTTGCGTGGGCGTGATCGATTAAGGGTCGTGTCGCGTACAGAGACATCGATCAAATGCTTTTGATCGTCACAGCTACGCAGGTTACGCAGTTCATCCTCACCTCACTCGACTCAGGTCGTCCATCCCACATCACACTGATTTTTTGTTTGTGCAGTCAGCGTAGTCAAGAATCATTCGCACTCAGATTCCTTTAGTTTATCCAGGTTTCCAATCGACGCTTGCCCCTCGCCAACATCCACGCATCTGAGCAGCTCATCTCTGAATTCTTCGACAGAGACCTCACGTCTGCCTGCGTCTCCCGCAATCCTCCCACCGTCGCTCGTATATCACGATAGGACGCCCATGTTTACTGGCGCTGAGACTGTGCCGCAGCTAGAATCGAGCCAAGTCCCATCTATATCATCACGAGGCTGGAAAAGCAGATTTACTCACTCCAAGACTGATTTCGACCTCAAACCCTCCAATTTCCCATGCCAACCTACCTGAAGCTATCCTACAAAACTCACCAGAAAAGGTGCTTAGTCTCAAGGCAAAATTTATGTTAACAAGTCAACCTACTTTTATCAGACCCTTAAACAACCCGGGCATATGGTACAGAATGAAGAGTTCATCACCTCCGAAATCCCCAATCATCCAAAGTCCCGTCATCGCGTATGGGGAGATTATTTCTACGGAAGCATGTTCTTTGTCATTCACGTCTCAGTCGTTCTCGCTCAACAATTGTACCACAGGTCTTGCAGCTTCACTCGGCTATGGTGCAGCTCCAGAACTTCTTCGTCGTACCGGCGGCGCGTCATCAGACGGTCCATCATCAGTCTTTATGACAGAAGCGAACATCAAACGACTAGTCTCTAAATTGTCACAGATGCGGGGGGTAGCTCTGAAGTTGGGACAATTCCTCAGTATTCAAGGTCAACTACTCTTTCCAATGACGTCCGTAAATACTTACATAACCTCTTTAGACACTCGCGTCTTACCGGCAGAAGTGGACCAGATTTTTCGAAAAGTACAAGATAGTGCTCACTACATGCCCGACTGGCAGATGGAGGTCCGTTGCTACGGATGTGTACCCTCTGGTTGAGTTGAACATTGCTGATCTAGCAAGTCATGACGAGTTCTCTCGGTCCTCACTGGGCTGAAAATTTTCAGTCATTTGAAAGGCTCCCTTTCGCCGTCGCATCGGACAAGTCCACGGTGCCGTCCTGGCAGCTTCTCCATCTTCTACAGGATGTCCTGAGCCTATAGCAGTTAAAATCCAGTCTCCAATTCAATTGATAGTGACCTGAGTTATATCAAGGTCCTCCTCACTGCTGGAAGGCTACTTCCGAAGGGGCTTTTCTTGGATCGGAGTGTGCAGGTACGTTTGTTTCCTTGTTCATGGGGCGCAGCCTGCTGATAAGCCTTTGGGTAGGTCTTGAAGGATGAACTGGCGGATGAGTGTGATTATACTCGCGAAGGATCGTTTTTAGCGAAATTTAGTTCTCCGGGATACCTAGCCGGAGACCCTCGCTTCAAGGTTCCATGGGTATAGGAGGGCAGCACAAAGTCTGTTCTCGTGATGGAACGTGTGCATGGGACAAGCGTTGGGGATGCGGATATCAGCGGTATGATCAAGAAGGATAGAGATGATGTCGGTCAAGAGGCCGTCTTCCTCTCGTTCATGGATTGACAGGGTGTTTTCTAGATTGCAGCATGGATATTGGAGGTTTGCCTGAAGGAGCTCTTCGAGTTTAGAATCATGCAGACTGACCCTAATTGATCAAATTTCCTTTGGAACGCGCACACACGCACGGTATAACACCTCCCCTGGGTTGTATCTTTGATATACTAATGGTATTGGTACTGAGGTCGAGCTCATAGATTTTGGGGCGACAAGGGAATATTTAAAGGAGTTCATGGATAATTGGCTTCGCCTTCTTCAAGCTGCTGCATCCGAAGATCACGAGTCATGCATAGAGTGGAGTGTGAAACTCGGGTACTTGACTGGCAAGGAGAACCAGGTTAGGTGTCTTCATCGTATCTGCTCCTCCTGACCCAGTTGACACTGTCCCACGCAGGTTATGTTGGATGCACACGTCAATTCCATGATACTTCTGGCGACACCCTTCAAGGCTTTGACGCCACAGCCATTCGATTTTGGCCCGCGGTCGACTTGGTCCAGTATCACTGCAGAAATCCGGGCTCAGATTCCTG
>JAGGAP010000797.1:0-12111 GCA_017657235.1 Termitomyces sp. T73sscA
TTTCCTACTCTTCTACTCTGCTCTTTCTATACTTTAAAACCCTACTACAGCCCTGGGACCCCCCCAGATAACCCTAAGCTCGCTCATACAAAGCACTTGGTGAACTTGCTATGGCTTGACAGGAGGACATGGCCAGTGCAGAAAAACACTTTGAAGTCACCACTGAATTGTGCAAAACCATGGGTCTTCCTACAGAGCACCTATTTGTTGACTATAGGTGTTGCATTCCCAGCAAAGTTTTCAATGGATGGAAGCTATATCAAGAGGGTCACATCATGTTCCAAATCAGTAATGTTACTCAGGCATAAGAGTTTTCTAGTGATAGAAAAGTGGTAGAATATTATATTTTCCCTTTTTTCTGCTGCTGCTACCACCTACTTTTGTTATGTAGTTTTCATGTAAAATTGGTTCAGGGTGTAGCTGACTTTCGTTCTCTGACAATGTACCTGATTGTTTCGGCTGACTACTACTGATAAAACTATTAATAGTTTTATCTACTACAAGCGTATGTCCTAAAGGTACGCGACGATCGTCATCGTCCGATTCTGAACTGGATAAGTCAGAATCACCGTCGGCCCTAGTGGGCTCGACGTTTCCGCTGGCTTCAAGCTCAGTGGCATCCACGCCTTCAATCGTGGGCCTCGCGGCAGTGTTAGTGCCCGCGGAAGTCTCGAAGAGCGTCCCTGCGCCCGCATCTTCATTCCGCGTGTTTCCTGCCCCTGTTGCCTTCCCAGGACGCAGTAAGGGGCCAGTATTGCGTACCGCCGTGGGGCTGAGGCGTCGTGCCGGCGCTCTGCCTGTAGGTGGGTTGCGTTGTGTGTTCCTAGTAGCCATTTTGTTAGCTATTGAAAGTGTTTTGTTGACTCACAGCTCTGGGTGTCCTCGGGTGATCAGTCCAAGGTGGTCCGGTAAGCAGCGAGCCCAAGGGTGAGTTGTAAGGTCACGGTGTGGTCACACGAAAGATTGGAAGTCTTCGCGTAGAGAGAACTGGTGTAAACTCTGGTATCCTGAAAGACTGTCTAGTCAAAAACATATGTGTGCTTTTTATATGCTACGTGGGGTGTAACCAAATTGGGAAGCTTGCGGGCAGGCACGTAGAAGATATAGGATGAAGGAATAACAAATAATAAATGAATGACGGTCACGGTCGTTACACGCACGTGCCACCCTAAATTTGGCGATCAAGACCCCAGAACCGTGTCGCGGGGTCGATGGCTTTAGTTACCGAGTGCTGTCACTCATGCCCTTACTTACTCTGGTCTTCTATCCTCTCCAGTCTTTGCATTTCAAGGCACTATACAAGGGCGCATTTGTACTTGAGAACCTCGCTCTCCGCATGAACGCTTGTTGATTGCTTAAAAGATGACATCAATAAGTTTTTTTCTACTTACGTGTCAAGATCTTTGGATGTAGGCTCGTATTGAGCGAATGTAAACACTTTCCCCATAATCAGGTTCCTTGTGCGCCATGTCAACGATTCACAACGATTCACCTCATCCTGAAACGCTTTCAAATCTGGGATTCCTACTCAGGTCAGAGGTTTGCTTGGGAGATCCACCCAGACACAAGCTCTCCATACTCAGTTCCACCAGGAAGTTCTCAATCATATGCACGTAACGAATGATCGTCATTGGCTTGGATGGTCTATTTTCAGATTTGAACGGTCTCACTTTTACCAGCTCATAGCTCGGGTGGGTCAAGGAATGACACCACTGACCCCGCTTCCCCTTTAATTAGTTATTTTTTGATCTCTATCATCCAAGGTAACGCAATCGTGCTTCAGAACACTGCTCGTTTATGACTTCTCTGCAGTGTTTCAGGATAAATACTCATGGTTCTTAGCAAAGATTTCTTACCTGCAGCGGTCTTCACCTGCCTTTTCTCCGCTGTAGATCTTCTAGAACATGGGTGCTTCGCTCACCGACAACTACTCTGAGGATGCACTTCCCGCTTACACTCCAATGCCTTGGTTCGTGTCCTCAGCGTTGCGCTAAAAATGAAACCAATTCTCTTGAGATAGGTCTCTCAAGGAGATAAGAGCTGCCATTCCCGCCAAGTTCTTTGTCCGCGATACGAGGAAAGGTCTTCTCTATTTTGCTCGTGATGTCCTGATGGCGGCTGTGGCCTGGTCACTCGCTTCCGCAATTGATCCTTACTTCAAACAATCTGCCACTCGTCAATTACTCACTCCGGTTGGGGCAGAGGTTGCCCGCTGGGCTGCCTGGGGTGTCTAGTGAGTCGCCGCGCTAGCCATGGGAGTCTTTGTTACTGACATAGGTCCACAGCTGGTGGTTCCAAGGTCTCATTTTCACTGGCATCTGGGTCATCGGTCACGAAGTTAGCATGTATGCTCAGTCTTAACTTTCCTTTGCTAACATTCTTTCAGTGTGGACACGGTGCCTTCTCAGACCACAAGATTGTCAATGATGTCCTTGGCTTCGTAGGTCAACAACTGCCAACTTTATTTGTCGCGCTAATATTCTCATTAGATCACACACACCTTCCTCTGGACACCGTACTTTTCATGGAAGATTTCGCACCATCGGCACCATAGTAACCACGCTTCTATGGAGCGTGACGAAGTCTATGTACCCAAGACACGCAAGGACCTCGGAATTCTTGACGAAGCTCATGGACACAAGATTGATTACGATGAATATCTCGGTGATACTCCCCTCTACACCCTCTTCATGTTGATGCGCCAGCAAGTTCTCGCCTTCCCTGCATATCTTCGTCAGTCCAATCTCTTTCATATCTGACCATGACCAACTCAAGTTATACTCAGTTTTCAACGTCTCCGGCCAGAAGACCTACCCGAAATGGACAAACCATTTTGATCGTAAGTCATCGTCCTCGATAACCCTCATCATAACCTCATCCCCTCTGAATGATCTCTGAATGAACAGCCAACTCGATACTCTTCACTAAGGCTCAGAGGAACGCTGTCATCCTCTCCAACATTGGCATTGCCTTCATGGTATGGGCCGTTACCTACGCCTGCTCAACCTTTGGCACAGCCAACGTTATCAAATACTATGGTATTCCCTGGCTCGAGGTCTCTCACTGGTGTACGTGTCTCTTCACACTTGCTCTCACGTATTACAGAAAACTCATTTCAAGCACCAGTCATAATGATCACTTATCTCCATCACACCTCACCTGAGCTTCCTCACTACAGGGGAAAGGAATGGAACTTTCAGCGCGGCGCTGCGGCTACGATCGATCGCAACTTCCTCGGCTGGCAGGGACGCTTTTTCCTTCACGACGTTGCCCACTACCATGTCATTCATCACGTAGGTCGCTTTTTATCACACCTTAGTTCTGACATACTAATTCTCTTCTTCAACAGTTCTTCCCCAAAATGCCTTTCTGTACGCTCTCTTTGAAATCTTGACGATTTTCTGATTTCCTCATTTCTATTTTTTTTACAGATCATGGACCTGAGGCTACCCAGCATTTGAAGGCGTTTATTGGAGACCACTACGCCTACTCCGAGAAGCCCGTTTTCAAGGCTCTCTGGGAGAGCTACAACAAGTGTCAGTTCGTCGAGAACGAAGGTCTATAACTTGCTGTTCTGTCGTGCACCTTTCAATGCTCATATACCTGTCCAGGTGACGTTCTATTTTACCGCGATGGGAAGGGCCAAGCCGTTCGCCGCCCTGCTGACCAGTATCGCATCAAGGACACTAAGGTTCAGTAGATGCATAATGCCAACGAGTTGATTTTCTTTGGCGTTGAAAGTGATAATCTGAAATGCATTCTCAAGACGTATATTCATCTTTTTTGTACAACTGTCACAATCATGTAGAATTCTAATAGATCTTTCGGCATGTTCCCAACGCTACATATATTTCATCAATAAACTATCATTTTAACAACCCTTCTCTAGATATTCCCTAGTGCCTGGAGTCAAGGACAATCCCATACTTTACTTTATCAGCAGACCATTGGCGAAATTTGTTGTGCGTATTAGTTTTGGAGCAGCAATTCGCAAATTGCAGTAGAAGTTGAACCCGACCTTATTCATGGGAATGTAATAGGGATTGATAGTAAGTGGGATCGACGGAGACGCATTCGAAAATTGCTGTCATGAGCAAGTTGGCTGTCAGAAAATGATAGAAATGGGACAAAACTCTTTTAGATCCAAAATCTACATTACAACAACATGAAAAGTCAACTGGTCAAATGTCTGTAATGGAATCAACAAAAGATAGCAGGTTACAATACAGAATCAGAAAGCAAACAAACAAAACGTGAGATACTCGATGGTTAGATTTGACACGACTAGAGGAATGTATAAATTCCTCGTCTGCGACGCGGTTTCATGTTTTGGTGGTCTAGACCTACTATTACATTGCATAGACTAGAAAACAAACCTTCTTCGTGGGTAAGCAATCATCCCTATATATCTTTTCAAGCGGCTGCACCATCCAACAGGTGCCTGAATGCGCACGACTCTGTGGAAAATATGAGTAGAGAGAGAGGAATATATAGAGACACATACTCGTCCTGTGAAGGGTCCTGGACAACAGACTCTCGGGGTTGGTTATTGTATTTTGTAGCTTTGAGCTCCAAAGTCAGCCACCAGTGGTGCATAAATTGGCAGAAAAAAAAAAAACGTATGAGTATGGTCTTTCTTCTCACCATGCACTACGACGTCCAAATTTCCAAGTTTTTCATGGTCTAAAATGTTTTTGCGGGACGTCGAAGGCTTCGTTAAAAGTTGAGATGCGATTTATGAGGTTGAGATCGGCGTTGGATAGTGGGGACAGCATGGTGAACAATGGCGGGGGGAAAGCGGCTTTAATGCACTGAAGCACACATGACGCACAACGAGAATTGTATTGTTGCCTAAGAGCATTATATTTGCATGGTCCGTGGAACGACGACCCTGTAGCCCATAAAGAGACTAGGCTTTGGAGTTGTCGACGATGATGTCGAGCTCCACGACGACAATACAACAAATTTTTGTTAGCAAAAAGAAAGGTTTGATAACAACAATAGACTGGGATGATGTCTCGAGAGTCCGTATAGTGATATAGACCCCATAGAGTGGCAATATTTAGACGTCAGAGGTTGTCAGAGACGATGTTGAGGCTCAATGTGTGAGGAGAACGGTCAGAAACTCGGATTTTCGACAAGCGAGGCGCTGTTCTTGAACACAGCGGCCACAGAGTGCGAGAAGATTCCGCAGCAAGCAACAGGACGGTACAGAAAAGCCACCGAGTTCATCTTGGAGGTTCGATTGGAAGCAGTAATGTCGGCACTCGGGGTGGGTTGCCACCATGTTTGCACCACATCAAAAAAGTCCAAGGGTGGCCATTAACTCGGATCTTTATCGAGAAAACTTTACAGAATTTTGTATCGTTACTTTGAGTCTTGTGATTTTTTTTTTTTTTCAAGGCTAAAAGTGAATTTAGGGGGACCTAGTAGTGGGCATTTTAAAAAAAAAAAAAACTTTGATTGTTGAACCCGTTCCCATGGCCTTGTAGTTGTCACGCTCGCGATGAATATTCTCCTCATTCTTCTCATCACCAGCTCCATTCCATAGACTCTCGTTTCGTTTAGGGGGACCGCCAGCCAGAAATGTCACCGAGAAACCTTCAACATATTAATGGCAAATTCGTCAGTACCAGCCAGTCCCTGCCAAGTTCGAGCCAAACACTCTGAACATCTCATCTCAATCCAATCCAGGGAAAATGTCACCTCCAATTCTCCATTCAATCTCTTCCCCACACCTGTACATATCTATTGTCCGCGCCTTCTCTCTCCATGCCCCTTTACCTCGCTCTTCAAAGTCTAGACAATGCACCACAGCGTCTGTTGGTCGGGCTAATAAACACAGGGTCATTTACTTTGAGAGGAAAAGTCAGTGACACGTATCCTCTGTATGATGTACTATCGGTCTCAGTTGTTGAGCTAACACAGAAATTTTTTGTCCTCGAGTCAAAACTAGCTTACCTGGGTGAGGATATTTATACGTACGCATTGTTCATTCCACGACATTCGAGTTTGCCTCTGGCCTCGGCAAAACTGACTCGAAGCGCCAATAGGCTCACGAAAACGTCATGCAGATACACCCGAGCTGCTCCTCTGTGGATTAGCGACAAATGCGACAATCAGCGCTGTCTGGAGCAATGCCTCGACCATAGCAAGAGGCGTAGACTACATTGGATGGATGATGTTACATACATGGAATTTATGGAGTGGATGTATCATAGAGGGTGTCTGCGATATTGTGACAGCAGGCCACCACTGAGTGTCCACCAATCGTGGTGACGTCACGTGCGACATTTGACTTTGACGGATGCACCGACCAACAGACGGGCGACTGCTAAGCAACCTCGTCGCGCACGAAAAGGACTACGCCAAGACGCTCAAGGCGCTGCTCTCGCCGTCCCACGCGCTCTCGGCATACGCCGCAGCGTGCGCGCCGCCGCTCTCCAGTGCGCTGCTGGAAGTCTCTGCGGCACTCGCAGGCGCAGACGCCGCGCTTGCGCGGTACGCAGATGCGGTCGACGAGTGCCGCGAGTACCTCGGTAGGATCAAGGACCTCGAAGAGGACCTGGGCGTCGTCGTGCGCGACCGCGAGATTCTGTGCGTCCCAGCTGCGTGTGGGAATGGCATAATGCTAACTCTAGTGTGTAGGATAACGAGACTGATAAAGGCGTCGCGGTCAAAGACTGCACAGCGCGAGTCGGTGCACCATCTGAGTTCTGGGTCGACGCACTCGTTGTCGTCGGGTATGTCGTCGCCGTCGCCGTCGTCGTCGTCGCGTCGGCACTCGATACACGTGCCGGCGTCGTCGAAGCTGGGGGCGGCGCAGGCGGAGCTGCAGGCGTGCGAGGCGACGCTCGCGCAGAAGGAGCGGGCGCTGCAGCTTGGGCGTGTGGAGGCGCTGAGGTCGGGACTCGGGCTGCGGTGCCGCGCGCTGATGGAATGCGGGTGGGTCTGGGCGCAAGTCGGTAAATCCGCGCTCGAGGTCCTGCATGACGGCGAGTGGCTTTTATTTATTTATTTTTTGCACAAATAATAATTGTTATTTAGAAGACTATGGACGTGGTGTGCGAGATGATGTCCGCGGCGCGTCGAAAAGCCTCCCACGTCCTCCATCAGAGACGTACTACATCCCGCCTGCACATGCCATCTCTGACTCGCACCCGTTCCCTGCACAGCCGCGCGTCCTCCCACGGCGTATAACAGAGGAAACGATCCGCAACGACGACGACGGTGGGTCCAGCGCCGAGGAGCTGGAGACGCATGTCCGGGCAGTCGACAACCCGCGGTACGCTACACCAGAGCAGAAGGCAGGGTTATTGGGACGACGTGGGTCGAATGCGAGTTCAAGCGGGGGACGGCTGTTTGGCAGCTTGAAGGGGTTGTTTGGTGGGGAGACGAGGACAAAGCGCAATGTGCGGGACGTTGAGAGGGATATGCGGGCCGCAGAGGCCGGGGCGCGCGAGAGGGCGTCAGACGTGGGCGGCGACGCAAAGAGAAAGCTCAAGAAAGCGCGGTCGCCGCGGAGCGCGAGTGTCCCGCCGGCTGGGCTGTTTGCAGGGACAGAGATCGAGAAGAGGCATCTGGCTGCTGCGGTGCCGAGGTCTGCGCGCAAGCCCTCGGTGAGCGTCGATCGCCGCGCGAGCATCGAGGTCCCGCGGACCCCGCGGAAAGTCCCGGCGAGGCCTGCAGTGAGTCCGCTGAGGAGCGCGCTGAGGAATCCAAGTCGCACGTCATCGCCGATGCCCCGGCCCGACACATCGAGCGATTCAGGCGACGATGTCTTTTTCGAGGCAGAGGAGGGAGACGTGCACGTGCACGAGGCACCGCCGCGGCGCAGGAAGAGCGTGCGCGTGTCGTTGAACCCGACGTTCAGCTGGGAAGACTCGAGCGAGGAGGACGCAGAGTACACGCGCGCGCGCAGTCTCCTCAGCCAGCAGCAGACAATTACATAATATAGATCAATCACGATGTTTATTTTTTTCAATCCTTTACGCATGTTCTTCTCGTCGTGACCCCCCCAAAATTAAATCATGTCGGACAACGAGGCGTCGCAGCAGCAGCAGAGGCAGGACGATGTAAAGTCTGAGGATGCAAACAGCACCATCAACATCAAGGTCCTCGTCTCGTCACACTGCCTGACTCACACTCACTCACTGACTCCACCAGGTCGTGAGCTCGACGGGCGAAGAGGTCTTTTTCAAGATCAAGCGCAGCACAAAGCTCAGCAAACTCCAGGGCGCGTATGCGAACAAGGTCGGCAAGGACGTAAACAGCATCCGGTCCGCGCGCGCCTCTCCCTCCATGCCCTCGCTGACTATGACCCCTTGCTATAGCTTCTTGTACGATGGTTCGCGGATAAGCGAGGAGGACACACCGACTAGTCTTGACATGGAAGATAACGGTGCGTCTCTGTCCGCGGCGCTGGATGCTTTAAAACTGACGACGTCCGTTTATAGACACTATCGACGTCATGGTTGAACGTACGTCCCCTTTCCTTCCCGACTCCTCGACTCGTTGACTGACCGTCATTCATTCAGAGGTCGGCGGCTCCGCGTAATCTCCACTCACACTCACGCACACACCTTGTTCTTGTACAATGCATACATACAATCGTCGAAACGTCTTCTTCTTGTGCCTTTTTTTTTCCTCTTCTATGTACTAACTCGTGTCGAAATCCTTTTCCCTTTCTCCCTCGTTGTTCTTTTTTAGTTTAGAAAGCGAAATCGACGCTATTTGTTTGTTTGTTTTTCTTCCAAGCCAGATCGTGCCTGTGGGTCCACGGCTGGAACTCAACTATAAACGCGTGGTGCACCTCACGTCAACGTCCGAGAGTGGAAGCCATTCAATTCTTCTTCCTTCTTCGATTTCGCATTCGGTTCGGCGCGTGGAGAAACCTCTCCTCGTGTCGTGACTCTTGCGTGGTAGCGTGGGTTTTAAAAAGTCAGTCAATAATGTAATTTCGACGAAACACCGGAGAACGCGAGAACGTACGATGCATCCTGGCTTGGATTGTCTATGGCCAGGACTACGACATACTTTTGCCAAGTACTGAGCCAAGAGCGAGATTCATCTCGTATAATGGCGACTCTTATGCGGACGCGTATGGATTTATGCAGCCTAGTGAAATGCAGTCCAGTGGGTTAAATAAAGGGATGGTAATCAAATACATTATATACTTCTACGGGATACTTTCCTTCCTTTGAAAGTCCAGAAGAGAGCTTGCCTGGATCATCTAATAAAAATACTACTATCAAGCAAGAGCGAGAGCCATCTCCTCGTCAGTACAATGCCCACGCTTATGCCGGAGCGGGGATTTTCCTCCTTCACAATCCCGATCACGGTCCTGGCCTAGATACCTCTCTTGCACCTTCGCAACCTCGCCTGGCCAGTCAGTCCACAGGCAAAGTGCGGTCCCGACCACCGAGCAGCACGCGAGCGCGAGCGCAAAGCCGAGCCATAGACCTGGGAGGCGCCAGTCGTGCACGAACAGGAGGTACGCACCGGACGGGAGACCTTGTAGGAGAGTCAGCACGACATGGGTTTGTAGGCAGTTTTTTTTTTTTGAACACGCACCGAGGAGGTAGAAGGCGCTGTAGAGGTGATTAGCCGGGGCGGATATGCGGGACGTTGGCTTGCTTACCTGATGTTCAACAGCGCGCTTGTGTCCTGAAAGCCTAGATCAGCGGGCAAAGGACGACGAGCGCATGTCCTCACCTGACGGCTCGTAGCCCTCAACAGCCCGGCTGTCACGCACGAGTTTCCTTCGACGAGCTGGAACAATGCGATGATCGGGATTATAGACGCGACGTTGGCGATGACATCTGTGTCCGTTGGCTATTGCATGGTAGATAGAGCAGGGGACGGGGCGTACCAGGATCGTTGCTCAGCATCCTCGCCCACGATTGTCGGAATACCATGTATAGAGAGCTGCGAAAAGGGATGCGTGAGGAGGAGGAGGTCCTAGGGTTGACAGGGTCTGACTGACCCAAGTGAGATTGAGATCATTAAGCCCAGGATAAGCGATGCGTTGGCTGCTCCGCGAGCTCTGCGATGGTCCATCGCGCCGAGGTGGTGCCCGACGCTAGAAAGAAAGGATTAATGTAAGAAACTTCAAAGTTATGACTCATGCGCACCGTACGCCTGCCGCACATGCTACGGCAAAGCCTACTTGGTACGTAGTCGACCCTAGCGTAAGCAGGATCGACTGCGAGGCGATAGCGACGGGGCCCAGACTGGACAAAGCGACGGTTATAGTTACAAGAGGAACCAATCGGAGTTTCGAGAGACGTACAATGCGGCTAGGAGGGCTAGAATCTCCCATGCCCACCATTCCGACGCGATTTGGCCTGGCGGAATTTAGTTAGGCAAAAGTTGGGGATAGCCGACGCTGCTTACCGATACCGCATACGCCGAGTCGAGTTAGTTCACCTAGATCGGTGAATATTTCCCAGGAGATGGGGTACCACGCTGCGTTGGGTAGCAAAAATATGCAATACATGACGGAAATCACGGGCACGAGTGTGTATGATATTGCAACACTGACGGGGGCGCCGATGAATCCTAAATTGAACGGCTCAGGGCCCAATACTAGATCGAGATTAGGAGGTCGCCATTGACAACAAGGAAGGAACCTACCGAGTAAGTAGTTTATTAGCACATTTAGGGGTGCAACGATGAGCATAATATAAGTTTGCACAGAAAAGTAGCCTTTTGGACCGAGGTTTAGATCCACGATGACGGGTACGGATCGAATAAATCAGACCTTGGCACTGGAAATAGCGTCTATCATTGAATCGGGTTTAATGTCAAAGTACGCCAGCCTAGGAAAGTGCCTCACCTCGATATCTCTCTGAGGCCCCCACCTATGATTCGTTGGCATCGTCACGAAAGTCAGCTGTGACTGGTGGCGCTCACCTGGTAGGCCCAGGGCAAGCCAGCGTAGATACACCCCTGCTAACCTGGCAATCTCTGGATCTTGGTTGAGATGCAGCAAGATTGTTTCCATATGCAACCATATAGCGAGAATCGGCTTCATGTGATGTCAGTAGGGGCGCTTGAACTTTGCTCACAGGGGCTTACGATCATTGCAATAAACGATAGAACCACTTGATAGAAAAACTTGAGCATACATAGGTTTCGAGTAAAATCGAGCTTCTTACCCATGCGCTGGGACCATAATGCTACAAGCTCTGGACGAGCTGAAGTGTGCGCAGAAGGAAGCATCGTGTCCAACGCGCTCGCAAGACCTCGAAGTATACTTATTCCAGTCACGTTGGCGGTCATAGAACCCAGACTAACGGCAGCAAGCGCAAGAGTAGAAACGTGCCCTGCAAAAGCTATCTGAACAAGATGGAAGCTGTATTCGAGCAACAGGGATCTGTTCGTGGATTTAGCAAGGAAGAACTCAAAAAAGAGAGAGAATTTGGAACGGACCCAAGTATAGGCATTGCAGATTGACGAACGACGCGCATCTCGTGCCAGAATATTGTTGCCGAGGATGGCTCGGTCCGGTGTGAATTCTCCATATTTTTGGAGATGAGAGGTGTAGATTCTTCTGCTCTGCTGCTGGAGTCGCGTGTATCGAGCATTGCTGGGGGTTATTGACAGTACTGTTACCTAGTCTGCCTCATACTGAAGATATACGCTCGAAGGGCTGGAGATCTTGAATGGAAGCCCACAATGTCATACTATATTGGACAGTCTGTTGCGCAATTCGCTGAGTTTCGAGACCACGCGTGAGGCTGTGTTTTTCCATTGTTGAACTGAATATGATCAGTTGGTCAAAACAAAACTCGCAGTGTTGCCTGACGTCCTAGACTATTTAAAGCCTGTTCGGTTCCCCATAAGGCTCTTTCTCATCGTACATCACATGATTTGTCACGGTCACGAAGTAGTTGGAACCCCCGACCTCTGCTTCACTGCTGGCGCCGGAACCTAATTCCATCAGAAAAAGGGACAAAGAAGTGTGTCATGCCATTTCTAGGTCCTTTTTCCTTATGAAATATATAAATAATTTCTTATTTCAAAAGTTAAAAAAATGCATAACTTTTTCCTGACTCTTTCTAGTGTTAAAATGATATCTTTTGGCTGTTTTTTTTTCATCAGAAACAG
>JAGGAP010000798.1:0-12104 GCA_017657235.1 Termitomyces sp. T73sscA
GTTTTACTGATAGGTGGATGGTGAGTGGTTGGGATGGGATGGTTGGGATGAAGGGACATACGTTTAATTTAGGTTTACTTTCTTTCCTGTTTTTTTTCTCTGCGATAACGGTAGATGAGCGGCTGATACGAAACAACGAACACGGACTACATACCTTGAGGTTTATCTTTGTCTTGCGTTTCTGCGACAAGAGCTGGTGAGCGACCCGAACGAAACAAACAACGAAGGGGTACATACCTTGAAGAAAGTCTTGCATGCTTGCTCAGTTATCTTCTGGAACATGGTCGATGAGTGACACGACTCGTGCGGAGGTAATGTATATACCTTGTGGTTTTATGTAAAGTCAACTTGCGTGCATGGTGATCACTGGTGGATGGCTGATGAGCGGCCGGGATGAAAGCATTGGCATGGGTGGGTGGGTGTGTACCTTCTATTATCACTGGAGAGGAGCGAGCATGAGATGAAGAGGTGGATGCAGGAGGAGTGCTTACCTTTCATATATACGAGGCAACTGAGTAAGAGGAGAGATTAAATGGAACGTGCGGCATGATGGTGTTTATCTGCAAGATATTGAGCGGTCAGTGGTGTAGCATGGAGACATGCATACGTACTGTTTGTATGATGATCATCGAGGCCTGATGTGGCAAAAGTAGGGTGCCTGGCGATAAGATGGGTCAGCCACGATGGAATGATATGCTTTCGAAAAGATAAGGTGTTGAGTGACGGAAGAGTGGCCACAGACGTCATCAAGGAGCCCGCACACCCAGTGTGGCGCAGAGTGTCACGACGTTGGAGTCGTATGCGCAGAGCCACTAGTGCACGATGGAGAAGAGTACGAGGACGACGTACCAGGTTCTGTTGGATGATGTTCGAGGAAGTGGCGAGACGTAGGAAAGGCCACTCGCAACCCAAAGCACATCGTCAAGTGGCGACTGCGAGGGCTGGTTTGCTGAGAGTGGTGTAGACCATGGTGGTAGAGAGAAGAGGGGTGGTGGGACAAGAAAAGGCGATTGTAAGGGCTTTTATAGGCCATGGCCATGGCCACTTGATGTCACCACATCAAGGTCGCTAGGGTCAGACCTCATGCTTGGTCCACGAAGTCGCCCACATACTGAGTCATAACAACAAGTCAATTGTATCATTTGTGGGCATCAAAGGCTGATCCACTCGGTCGGCGATGGACAAAAGTTGTAATGTGATCTTGTGATATTCATGAAGTACCTGTTATGTTAACTATGTATCTGAAGTGAAGGGTATTGAATGGGGTGGCATCGAAACCTCGGTGAGGAAAACTTGATCAAAGACGGTATGTGAAGGAGATCAGCTGGAGATCCGGATGGGTCCAAGTATGGAGATAACGATAAGTGAGTCGATGGATTTGGACATGAGAATAGGACTTTTCTCCACGGACAAGGACTCGCCCACAAAAAGGGACGGATATTCACGCGCAGAAGCAGCCACGCGCGGGGTCTTTTTCTCTCACAATGGCCGCAGCTTGATGAGTAAAGAAAGTTACTTGGGCGGGAAGGTTCACGCCGCTCCTCGACGGAAAATCGGCGGAAGAAGGACTATATCAAGGATGAATCGATTTGTTGACATCTATCCATGGTAATGCTCAGCTCAGGATAAATAGACATGTAAACATTTGACAGACCTTCTTCATTGCTTTTTCATCTTCATCTAATGCTTATCCTCAGACATGTAATATGCGACTGTATTGACTGTACCTAGATAATGATACACGTAAGTTTATATCTAGGTATTCAATCAGTATGAGTTGTATTGTAAGCGAGTAAGTAGTAACACACCTTCAGATGTGGAATACGCGACTGAGTGTGCTCTGTATTCGAGTCCATCAATATATGTACTTTCAGACAAAGGAATAGGTGGCCATGGGTGGCCTTTCTTGACCCTGATGTCTTGGCTGTGGCACTACATCACATCGTCACATCCACGCCTCTCCAACACTCCTCCTTGCATGTGAGTTGTGGTGCGTTATGTAACTCCGAGCATCTCACGTAGTCTGGTGAATTATTTTTGGTAGGGCCTTGGTGAACATGTCGGCAATGTCGTCCCAGGTGTGAGCATATTTGATAATTATTTCTCCCATCTGAGCATGTTCTTATGGTATTTTATGTCAAAATGCTTGACTCTAGAGTGTGCTGTGGGGTCTTTGGAGAGTGTGATTGCGGCCTGTTGTTGCAAAACAGTGTGGTTGGTTTTGCCATAAAGTCCCATCCAATTGCCTTCATGAGCATTTGTAACCATATGCACTCTTGTGTTGATTTGTATGGCAACATATATTCCGCTTTGCACAACAATGCTGTTACAGTCTTCTGCTCCCTCACAGACCATGATATTGCCCCAGATCAAGGACCATGCATAGCTGCTTGTGCTTCTCCTTGTGTCCAAACAACTCACCCCATCTACGTCTGTGAATCCCTGTAGTACTATTGACCCTCCTCATAGTTGTAGCTTCATGTTCTTCATTTCTTTTAGGCACTTTATTAATTTGATGCCCGCATTCCAATGGGATCTGTTGTAATTGTCAAGAAACTGTGACAACTGTTCCATGGTGTAGATGATGTCTGGGCACATTGCGATGGCAATGTAGAGCAGGCATCCTACTAGCAACAGGTATGGTAGCCTTACAATGTTGTCCTTCTCTTCTTGTGTCTGGGTATTGCGTCTTGGCTGCCTCAGCTTGAGCCCAGGATCCATTGGTAGGGATAGTGGGTGTGCTTCTGTTTGCTCAAACTGTTGTATGATGCATGAGATGAATGCCATCTGTGATAGCGCCACTGTTCTGTTCTCTTGGTCCCATTCCATGGACACTCTGACAATGTGCCTTGGGGTGCCCAGATCTGATATGGTCCAGGCCTTTTGCATTTGATTCTTAAACCATTCATTTTTACCTTTTGAACTTGCAATAGACAGGAAGTTGTTGACATGAACTACAGCAACAATGGTCTCGATAGAGGACTTCCTGTAGTATATACATGATTTTTCAGGCCAGTCATTCAAATCCCCATGACACCATCTTCTTGTTTAATGTTTAGTTCTATATTCTCCCTGCTTGCTTCATTCTGTAGAGTCTTTTCAGGAGTTTACACACCTATCCTTCTTTTTCTAGTTCCTCAAAGCCCTTGGGCTGCTCCATATATTGCACCTCATTCTCTGGGAGTCTGCTATAAAGGAATGCCATTTTTATATTGATTTGTGCCACATCCCATCCTTCTGTTGCTGCAATATGCAAGAGTATCTGCCATAACAACATACATGCTGTTGGGGATGTAGTCGTATTGTAATCCTTCCAATACACTTGCTTGTATCCCTTAAGCACCAATTGTACCTTGTGTCTAATTGCATTCCCATGTTTGTCATGCTTAATCTTGAAGATAGGCCATCTCTTCCTGACTTTCTGCCCATTCAGTACCTCTGAGCACGGTATAAAGTGGTAAATTCCCATCTCCTTTAGCCACCTCAGCTCCTCCTTGTATCCCTCTTCCAATTTCTCTGCATCCAGCCCCCTCTTTGCTTCTTCCCATGTTTTAGGCTCCTCTTCTGTTATAGGTAACAGGTCCAGGTCACTAAGCTGGGTGATTGCAGCAAGCACTTGATTGTGATCAATTTCAGGGGTATTTTGAGTGAGCACAGGCACCTGTTTGTCATCATTCACTTGTTCCTTGGCTGCAACTTCTTGTTGTGCTGTTCTGCACTCTGTCCTCTGCTCTTTCACCCTCCTTTCACTTTGTCTCACCTTTGCTACTGCCTTTTCCACCTTTGTTAGCACTCTTCCATTCTTTGGTACTGTTTTCTCCATTGCATGTCATACTCAATTTGACCTTTGTGGTTGCAGCCTCATGTCAACTTCTTGACATGCCTTGGTGGGTGCTGTATTGTCAGTGGGGGTGTGATTTGGAGTGACAGTTGAAATGATATCTTCTATTTTGAACTCTTCAAGGTCATTGTCGTTTTGGTTTAGGACTAAAGGAGCAGACCCATCAAGATCCTGGAGCATTGGAAATGGGGTGGCTGTGGATGATCCACAGTTTGCTGTGGTTGTGTTGATGATGGTAACTTGTGACTTTTGATGAACTTGATGTTTGTTTTATCCCAACACCTGTATGTTTTAGAGCTTACTCTATAGCCTATCAGGATACATTTGATGGATTGTGGTTTCACCTTTGGGTTATGAGTAGGATGAGGACAAATGCTTGGCATCCTATCTCTTGCATGTATGAGTAGTCTGGATCATGGGTAAAAAGTATCTAGAGCATTGCAACTCAATTTTCATGGCTTTTGCTCTTCCCATCAGAGTCCTGTGCATGTGCTCCACCTGACCAATATGTGCTGAGGTGTATGGGGCACTGTGTTCCATGGATATTCCTCTTGATGTGAGCCAGCTCTTCATTTTGTTGCTATTGAGCCTTCCATCAAAGCCTGTCCAATACTTCCCAACTCTCAGCTCTGTCTCACTCTTGCACACTCTTTCCCAGTTCTTCAATGCAGAGAACATGTCATCTTTGATTTTCAACAAGATAGACCATGGCATGTTAGTATAGTTGTTAACTATATCTAGTACAGAGTGGTTTCCTGATCTTAAGCATATATTCACAGGTCCTATTGAATCTGCCCACACTATTTCTAGCTTCCACATTGCTCTATGCTCTCCTTGCCTTGTTTTTGGAACAGGCATCCTGGTCTGTTTTTCAAGGATGCAACTGTCACATTTTGGTGGTAAGTGGAGGACAGAGGTAAGCACACCTTTGATTTTGTAGTTGTGGGCTAACTGGAGGATTGCTTGGTCATTGGCATGGCAAAGGCATTGATGCCAGGTCATTATGTCTGCTTTTTCATGTATTGCATGCTCTGCCATAGCATTTGACAGTGCATTTTGAAGGAGGAGCACATTTCCTTTGGCAGTGTGTAGCTGGATATTTCCAATCCTGCATGCCAAAATAGCAAATGTTCCCACTCCTTTGATAGCCTTGGGCTCAATGGATTGGAGGGTCATGAAGTCAGTCTTGCAGGAGGAGATATGGACAGTTGCTCCAGAGTCCATGAAGAATGAGTGGTTGTCAATTGCTGTGAGAGCTGTTTCTGAACTTTGGTCAAGTAGCATGATCATTGAAGGGTCAGGCTAGTTGACTTCCCTAGTGTGTTCTTTCCAGTTGACAAAAGCTTTTGGTTCCAGCTCTGTCTCCTTTTCAATGATTGCTATCCAACCTTCCCATTTATCATTGCCCATGCTGGCAGTAGCCATACTATCTGTGACAAGCTCTGCAAAATCTGTGGGCATTGAGCCTGAGTTGAAAGTCTTGAGCTTCCCTAGGTCACTATCTTTGACAAAGTAGACCTTCTCTTTTGGTCCAGTGAGTTGTGTGTACACTTTTGTGGCCCTGGCTGAGGTTTTCCCTTTTGCTTGGGCTTTGGCAGCTGCCCTTGCAGCATTGCATGCTACATTAAAACCATCCTTGTGCATTGCACCCCCTGGGTGTGCACAAAACTTAGATTTGTGGCCTGCACAGGGCTGTCCATGTATTGCACATGTTGTGCAGCACTTGACACCAGCTGGGTGGTTGTGCTTGGGAAGGTGCACCTTTGTCAACTTCTAGCACTCATGTGTTGTTGCGGCCATTGCTCATGGCCTTCAGACTGCTGAAGAACAGTTTTGAGGAGTCTACAAATATTGTCAAATGTGTCTGGGTTCATCTTTGTTGCATTTAAAAGTCCTCTCAAGATGTGGGCTTGAAGAAATTTGTACTGGGGACTGTTGAAACTGTTTAGAAGCATCACACACTTGAATAGATATCCAGTGCCTATATGGCAAAGATGCAATTCACAATATTGCAAATCTTCTTCACAGCTCCTGTCAGTGGTTCATTAGGGGAGTACTGGATCTTCAACACTTGCTGCATTAGCAACACCATTTGCAGTAAGGATGACTGCACATGCTAAGTGATTGTTTGCTATTCAGTTCCTATATGATGCAGGCTGAGTGCTGGAGCCAGAGATGGGGACAAGGGGTTGGAAAATATAGAACTTTAGTCCAAGGAGTGACAAGTGGATCTCAAGCATCTTTGACTATTTCATGAAGTTGGCTGTGGAAGAGTTCTGATTAAATTTCTCATGCCTCCAGTTGGCTCTGCAAATAGAGATTGCCTAGACAGGTGAGGCAGTGGCCTCTGTAGAGGACATCTTGGATTCAACAAGCATAGACAAGGTGTGTAGCATAGTGGCTAGTTTTTGTTATTGTCCAACAACAATAAGGTTCCTTCCAAATCAGAAAGAAGGCACAAGTGATATGTTTGGAGAACAACTCCAAATGGGGCAGTCCAACACAATTGGCATTAGAGACAAAAACAACAATAGGGATCCAACAAGCAGCCATACTATGATGAGTAGCCTGCTGAAAAATAGCCCATAACCTGTTGGAATCCCAACTAGATGGCAGCAATATGCACAGGTATGACAAACACCTAGATAATGATACATGTAAGTTTATATCCTCAGACATGTAATATGCAACTGTATTAATTGTACCTAGATAATGATACACATAAGTTTATATTTATATCTAAGTATTCAATCAGTATAAAGTGTTCTAGTGCTGTTTTTGGTGTTTTGGTAAGTATGATAGCATATAAGCAATTTGTATGGATTGTGTTTCCATATGTTCAGCAGCAGCCTTGAGAAAACTGATGGAGTGAGTCTTAGATGTAATCTCATCAATATTGTGCAATGCTCTTTTGAAGGAGACCTTGAATGGTATTCTGAACTTTGGAATTTCTTTTTGAGCTTGGACTAGTAACAAATGAGCCATGCAGAATGCATTTGATGGTCTCTGACTCACTATCAATCAACTCATTTGAGTCTGTACTATCAAGCTCATCAACCTCTGATTCTGAAGAAGCCTCTTCCACCTCATCCTTGTAGCAAATCATCTCATTGGCAGGAATTTTCATAACATTGCAAAAAACTCAATCCATTGTATTTTTGGTATGTCAATTGGTACTCCTTTTCTTTTTGGGTGGTTAGCACCAACATAAGTGGAAACACTTGTAAAATTGTCTGTAGGAGTATGAGGGGCAGTAAGTCCAAGAACAGCAGGAGAATGAGTATTAGCAAGAGTAGCAAGATACATATCAGCAGAAGCATAGGGGGCAAAGGCATCAGATGCAGTAAGGTATAAGTAGGCAAGAGACAAGTTGGCAATAGTCTGTATATGTTTGGGGTCTTTACTGGGAGCAGGCACATTAGTGCTTGTATCAAGAAATGGGAAAAGGGTCAAGATACGCAGTGAAAAGAATATTGACAAGACTTCTTTGGTCATCATATTTGAGTGCTAGCACTACATCTCCATGATTGTTGTCACCAATGACCTCTTTGATAGCAACTGAAAAGACATGTAAGTGGAGTCATCATAGCAGCAGAACTAGTGCTCTTTGGTGTACTGGGGGTCCTTGGTGCATTGATTACAATAGCAACCTCTTAGGAAGGTTAGCACAGTGCACCTAACACCACTATTTGAGTCGCTAATGGTAAGGGTGGTGACCACAGATTGCACCAAGACATCAAAGGGGTGGTCAAGTAATAAGTTGTAGGCAGGTCATTGTAATATGTGGATTTGCAAATAGAAGGTTAGGTTGCCAATAGTGCACAGCACGTTCTTGGCCAAACCAAGTGACCTGTCAATAGTGCCATTAGCAGATTGCATATTTAAAACAATGGAGAGGTTATATATGAGTTCTAGCTCATTGGCAGCCTCTGCTGCCATAAATATAATCTGGCTGCTGCTGTCAACAATAGCTTCTACTTCACTCTTGTTGTCAATAGTCATTATAATAGACCTTATAGCTTGAGAGCCATGTGCACAAGTCAGTATTGATGGACTTGATGTAAGTTTCAACAGGGTCAATAGAGGTGGCATTTATGAGTTGGTTGATAGAAGGGGAGACATGGTTGGCAGCAAGGGTTGTTGTGGGTTGTTGGCACTGAATTCTGGCAAGGTGTCATTGATTTCATCCACTTTGGCAAGGGCTGTTGCCAACAGTCTCCTAGGCATGATGGCTGTCTTTACCTGATTTTTTATGTCTGGTGCTATAGAGCATAGCTCTTTTACCAACAGGGTGACTAGGATTGACATTATGCAGCTGAATACATAGTTAGATTTTTCAATGTCAAATATAGGGGCAGTGAGACAATAGGTGCCATCAGTCCTTTTGTCAGGTGCAGCAGAATTCCTGGGCAGGAGCAGCATAGCGGTTGGGTAATTCAGCATAAGAATGAAGGAGCAGCTGAGCAATAAAGGGTTCCAGAGTGCTTGGTGCAGGGTTGGCAACTGGTGCAGCAGGAGTTGGTAGTGGGGCAGCAGCAGCTGGCCCAGATATAGCAATGCCAATTTTGTTAGCTACTGCTAATTAAAGCTCAAAACAATATAATAAATATTATAAGCTTTGATGCAGTTACTATCAAATTCTAAGATCAAGGGTTCAAGCCGCACGCGACGCACACCTTTTTAAATAGTGAAATGCAATAGTTTGGTTGGATTTTAGAAACAACTTTTGAATTCACACTAAGTTAAATTAAGAGAACTTGTTTTTTATTGCCAATGCAACTAATATATTTCCCTGAAGACAGTCACAAGCTCCTTGGCCTAAGAGGTCTGCTCCCTAGGGACTTCAAGCCATGGCAAGCTGATTGCTTGCCTGAGTCCCCTAAATCTCGCTCCCTTTTATACTTCCTGCTGCGTGCACAGACCACTTGTTGGTTGCACGTGATCATCTGGCTATGTCGTATCCGATGCGCTTATTGTGCGCTTGGCGTGTAGTCTTGACGCATCCTGCCTGATAGTTTAGCCATGCTTCCTGGCTAATTATTTCCTCATGATTCCTGACCTCCCTTCTTTTCATTCTGCCTTCTTCATGCATCTGGGTAGCCTACCTGGGTGTTTTGTGGGTTTTGCGGTGCGTGGGTTGGTTTGGTGGGTCAAGGGAGACATGTCATTAAGGTTGTGGAGAGCAGGATGCACAAATTGTCAAAGGTTTGATGTGTTGATCACGGATCATTGATCCATGATCATCATCTCGGTGCTGTACAGCCACAATCACCCATCAGCTCAGCTAAATGCCTCTGATGGTGTTTGTGCTGCTTTCTGATCCCTTGACGTGGCTGCTAGGCATCATTGTACTGGTGCACTGGGTGTTTCTTTTTCTGAGGTATGTTCCCTTTGTCTACAGTTTTCGACTTTGCTTACAGTTTTCAGCGTTTTTATATTCTTTATATTGGGAATGTTACTACCTCTGTTGGTCTCAGGTTTGAGACCAACGTATCACCTCCCTCGCACCAAGTACTGACTGCCCCCAGTCAGCCTGGTCCCCGGCACGCCCCTTTACCAACAATTGAGTGTTTTTAGGTAGCTGTAAAATATTTTTCTTGTTTTTGAAAAAATTTTAGCCTTTTTCTTTCAACTTCTTGATTGTATCCTTGTCTATTCAAAAGCTGACTTTCCTTTCACCACTTTTGCCCTCTCCATGGCCCCCAGGAACCACTCCACGTTCCCACCGCTCCCCGCAAGCTGAATGCCAAAACCTCTTGTGCTCATGTACCAGCGGCTCCCTTTGTCCTTGTTCCATCAGCTCCTGCCGCTGCTCCTCCTCCCATTGCCCCAGACAACTACGGTCTATTGAAGCATTTTGTGAAACGGGATGCTCATCAGGTTATTCTTGCTGTCCTCCACCATCCTTCATTTGTGCAAGCTCTACTGGGTCTGTTCAATACTGCCAAGAACTTTCCTGGCACCGGCGCTGATTGTGCTCGCTTCCTTGGTACCCTCCAACTTGTATGTTTGTCTCTTTCTCCTTATTTTTCTTTTATTCATCCTGCTCCAGCGCTTTGCTGAGCAGTCTGATTTTGGTTGGATTGCTGATCAAAAGGGGGTCTACAAGGCTTTGTCCAGCCTGCTCTCCACTCTGGATCGTCATGCTGCTAACAACTCCGCTGATACAAAAGCCTTCTTTTCATTTGCTGATGCCATTGTCACACTTGAATTAGGCCACCATGAAGCTCATCGTAAGGAGCAGGAGGCTGTATGTTTTTGTTTCTTTCTCTCCTTTCTCTTTCCCTTATTGTCACTTTTTAGCGCACAAAGGAGAAGGACACGGTTATACTCAGTCCGCCCACTTCTTCTGCTTCCAAGCGCAAGGCTAACGTGAGTCCCTTAGCCTCCAAGCTCAACATCATCTCCCATTGTCTGGATACGCTTGCACTGACACTTGTCCCTCCCCAGTCCGAGCCCAATGGAAAACCCAAGCCAAAGAAAGTCAAGATCGTTCCTTCTATCAGTAGGTTTCTTCTTTTTGCTCTCCCGTGCCTTTCTTTTGCAAACTTCTTTCTTTATTCTAGCTGGCTACAAGACCGGGGGTGAGACCGCCCTTGCATTGCTCAGCCAGGTTGATGCAACCCTCAACGCAGTCTTCCTTCCTGATGGTGATGATTCAACACCTCACGAGGAGCTGCAGAAACATTGTGCAGCCATTGAGCTTGCTGCTCAGCAACATCTTCACTTCCTTGATACCTCACTGCAGACTTAAAAACTCATTGTAGCCTGCCTCAGCCATCTTGACAAAGCATTAGAGGCATCCAACGTTGCCTTTGCTGGGTCTCTCCTTGACGCACTCAACGTGTCATTTGAGGTCTGTCCTAACCTCTTTTGTCCTATCTTTCTTTCCGGCTTACTTGTAAATGTTAGTCTACAAACAATGACTCCAACGTTGAATTTCAAGACCCCCCTCAGGACGAGTCCAAAAGTGCCATGGCAGTACTAGCGTCCCCGGCGTTGTAGACACCGGTTCTGTCTTTGCCTCGCACAAATTAGTTAAATAATTCCCCTTTCCTCCTTTACTTTGCATACCCCCAATATATCTTTAACTCTGAGGTTGCGTGAGTCTAAGCATTTTTTGATTTTTTTGCATACACCTCTTTGCTTTTCAGAAATGAGTTTTAAAGTTCATGCTTATTTAATAAGAGCAATGCTTGTTTTGTCACATTTTGTTGGCTTCAGATTGTAGCTTTAATTCTAATCAGTTGACTTGTGTAGCCTAACCAATTCGAATGAGAGATCCTTAGACATAGCCTCTGTGGGTTTCTGTAGTTCCTCCCTTAGCTCTTTTAGTCTTGCTGGGGTGATATCTATCCACTTTTCCAGCCCTTGCAGCAGTGTTAACTTTTTATGAGCTTTGTAGGGTACAACTCTAAATGCTGCTACCCTTGCTTGCCAAACTGATCCATCCAGCTCTGCCACAATATAATTACCACCTTTGGTCTTAGCAATTACTACTAGAGGCCCATGAAAGCGTGGCATCATCTTTGCGCTAAATGAGCTTTCAGTAATCATGTTCTTGACTAGGACTAAATCTAATGGTTTGAAATTGTAGTCTTTAATGGAATGTTTATGTTCCTCTGCAAATTTCAAAGCCCATTGGAGTTTGTCCTTCCCAACATGCTCTCTCATCTCTTCCACATGTTGGTAGTGCTTGGCTAAAGCTCATGCACGATAGCCAATCAATTCTTCTGTGGTTAATGGACCTTCTGGTAGTTCTACCAACCAAGTAGCTTCTGCCAAGTCTAATGGAATGATTGGGTGAGCACCAGTAACCATAAAGTATAGTGAACAGCCAAATTGTTGTTGTATAGTTATCCTGTCACTCCACATTACATGGTAGAAGAACCAGAACCATTTGGTTCTGTCTTCACAAGCTTTGAACAAAGCTTGTTGCACATTCCAATGTGGTTGTTCAATTCGTCCATTAGCTGGTGAGTTGTATGGTGAGATGGTAATACCTCTAATACCATACTTCTTCTCTAACCAGGCAGTAACTTGTTTGAACTGTCCAGCATTATCTGTGATGATTTCTGAAATACAGCCCCATCGACATATGACATCTTCAAACAACCATTGACCAATAGTTTTATGGTTTTCTTTCTTCAATGGTCTGCCCTCCATCCAGGATGATAAGGCACACCATCCATGGACTATGTACTTGCAGCCATTAGAAGCTGGTGTCATGTGCATGGTGTCAATGTGGATTGTTTGGAATATA
>JAGGAP010000799.1:0-12101 GCA_017657235.1 Termitomyces sp. T73sscA
AAAGGAAAATCATAGTGGGGGTGGCCGGAGGATGATTAGAGGGTGAGAAGAGGAGATGAAAGATGGGTCCCCTGACAGCTCCCTCTGCCTCTGTGTTGACTACTGGGGACTCAATAAAGTCACTAAGAACTGGTACCCCCTTTTTCTCATTGGAGATCTGGTTGACTGCCTCTGCAGTGCCAAAGTCTATACTAAGATTGACCTCTGCTCTGGCTACAACAATGTCTGGATTGCACTGGGACACAAGTAGAAAACTGCCTTTTGCATGTGCTACAGCCTGTTCAAATACCTTGTAATGCTCTTTGGAATAATCAACACCCCTACCATCTTTCAGTACTTCATAAACAACATCTTCCATGATATGAACAACATCTTTGTTATTGTATATCTCAACAATGCCAAATCAGAGAAGTGCTCCTTTTACATTTCCAAGGTAGAGTACTTTGGCATCATTGTTATTCCAGCTGGAGTTTGCATGACTCTGCCAAGGTTGAAGCTATCATCAACTGACCCCCGTTCCAGAACATCAAAGAAGTACAGCCATTCTTCAGCTTTGCCAACTTCTACTAGCATTTGTTGAGGTATATGTGCTGGCTCATGTTTGTTTTTTTTTCTTTTTTCTTTTGTATGCCACTGCCTTTTTGACATTTGTAGCACTTTGTTGCAAACCTTATTTTGGATATATAGATATTACACACAAGATTTTTTTCTCCTCAGATGTTCTTACTACTTTGTTCTTACTACTTGTTGCAACATCTGAGGATATGTTACTTACCTTATATTTTTCCACTTATCCTATACTTAATCAAGGTTGTAGCTTTGATTACTTACAGGTAATAAACTCAGTTCTCCCCACTACTCATTGCAATATCTAAGGCTTTGATTACTTACAGCATTTTATTGACAACTACTCTGGCATCACTAAACCTTTCAACTGGCTCATGCACAAAGATACCCTTAGAAATGGGACAGCAAGTGCTAGAGTGTATTCACTCTCTTCAAGAAAGGTTTTACCTCCACCTCCATTCTCTAGCACTACAACCCTGCTCTTTTGATTGTTTTTGAATGCAACACCTCCAACTATGCCATTGCCAGCATACTCTTTCAGATGGAATTGGGCACCTCAGAGCTCTATCCAGTTGCCTCCTACACCTGCTCAATAATTTCCACAAAGCTCAACTATAATATTTATGACAAGAAGCTCCTTGCCATTGTTGAAGTTTTCAAACAATGGTGGGCCTACCTTAAGAGTGCACTGCACTACATTCAGGTCTACTTGGACCACAATAACCTCCAATACTTCACCACCACCAAACAGCTCAGCTGCCACCAAGCCTGCTAGTTCAAAATTCTCTTCAAGTACAACTTCACCATCTATTATTGCCCTCAAACATCTTGGTGCCAAACTCAATGCTCTCAACTGGAGGCCCAATGTCTACCCAAAAAATTTGTTTGAAGCCAAATGCAATCACTGTGTAGTGATTCAATCAGAACACCTCTATGCTGTCCTTATCATAAATGAAGAAAGCATTCTCTGCCAGATCTGAGACATGCTGCTAGACACCTACTTTGCTCAGCATAACTCCTGGAGCCCCTCTGCCAACAACTAGACCTCTGACTTATCCTTTATGCTACCCCCAGACAACAAGCTACTGCTCCAAGAAGGCCACATCTATGCTTTGGACCACCAGACCATACACTTTAACATCCTTCAGCAGCACCATGACCACAAACTCTGGAGATACTCAGGCATTTGGAAGACCCTCCAGCTCATCTTTTGGACATACTTCTGGCTGGGCATAAAAAAGGACATTACCCTTTACATCTGAGCCTGCAAATCCTGTTTTTGGGCAAAGGTACTCTGCTACTGCCCTGATAGTCTACTTAAGCCCTTTTTTGTTGGTTACCATCCTTGGTTCTCCATCTCCATGGATCACATTGTCAAGCTCTCAGAGTCCAAAAAATACAATGCCATTCTTGTTGTCATTTGCTACTTACTAAACAAGCTCTTTTTATTGCCTGCTGCACTATCAACAATACTCTGGAGTTTGCCTGCCTCTTCTTCAAGCACATCTTTTCTAAGCATGGCCTCCCCAACAATATTGTCTCTGACTGTGGTCCCTTCTTTGTCTCCAAATTCTAGTCCTCTCTGTGCAAAGCACTCAACATTAAAACCAACCTTTCCACTGTCAAAGGATGACTGTGCTCTCTCCTTTGCGAGGGCACACATCACGTGGGTTTGGCTATTCCCCCCCCCCCCCTTAAATACAATTTATTTTCTCTATTGCACCTCAGTTTGTTTTGCATTAGTGTGCACGATACTGAGGTGTGTATCTTCCAAATTACTTGATTACCCTACACTTACTCATTCCCAATTACCTAGTTACTATCTGTCTATCTAGGTAATGAATCTGTAGTTTGTTTCGCATTAGCATGCACAATACTGAGTTACTATCTATCTATCTAGTAACTGCACATTAATTGTGACAGGTTATGGGCCCTGTAGCCTAACAGCAATGACATAATAAATACAAACTCAATAGAAGCAAGAGCCTTCTACTTCCAGCTGCAAAAGCTAAACTTCGATTCTTCTGAGATCACACAGATCAATATCGAACCCACACAATGTCAGACGCCACAGCCTGCTCAACACTCACTGGTCCTGAGAACTTCCAAATCTGGAAGATGAGGATATCAGGAAAACCCAGACAGGAGAAAGTGTGGGAAACAGTCTCAACAGAACGGTCCCCAGGTGCACCAGATGTCCCGACCATGCACTCTGAAAGCTGGTTGATACACGACTCAAAAGCCATGGGAATTATCATCGCATATGTGTCCGACAGCTTGCTACTCAAAATCGGTGATCTGCCACACGCAAAAGACATGTTTGACAAGCTCATGAAAATTCATGAGAACACAAATGTCGGCGTCAGCGCCTTCTACACATACTCCCACATGAAACAACTCAAATGGGATGGATCACCGTCTTCGCTCAACAACCACATCTCCATGATATTGGCCACCGATGCAAAACTGACCACAATGAAGAGGCAGATTGATTGAGAGTTTCTCGCATTCATTCTACTGGACTCCCTTCCTGAAGAAGGCATGTGGAAATTGTTCCGCACAACTGTCCTGAGCTCCATGGCTTTGGGAAATCTGCTGTCCTTCTCCAAAGTTGCAGACCATCTCAGATTTGCTGTAACCACGCAACAAGGATTCTCACAAACTGATGCCACCCTCAAGGCTGATGTAACCACAAAGCAAAAGCCAAAAGCCAAATCCGACTTATGGTGTGACTTCCACAAGTCCACCTCCCACAATACATCCGATTGCCAAAACCTCAAGGAGCAAAAGGATGGAAAAAGGAAAATGGCTAAAAAGAAGGCAAAGGTGCAGGCAAACTAGGCCAGTCATGATTCTGAGTCAGAACAGGGAGATTCAGACAGTGGGGGAAGTGATTCGGACAAAGAAAATGCAAAAGTTTCGAGTACAAAGTCTGCTTGTGTCTCTAAGGCTTTAATGTCATGCATTTTGGCTTATGTCAGGAGTGCATCAAAAGGTTTTAGCTGCTCACAAACCATAGCTGACTCCAGTGCATCAACTCATATGACACCACACCATGAATGGTTCAAATGCAGTACATTCAAAGAGTTAAACCCCCCTCGGAAGATCCACTTTGGGGACAATTCCCATGTCGAAGCCACTGGGATCGGGACCATCATACTTGAATGCGAAGTTGACGGTTCTGCTCTCAAGTCACTGAACTCAAAAATACCCTCTACATACCATCCTTCCAGCTCACACTTATTTCAATACGGCGCCTTGATAAGGCGGGATACTACACAGTATTCAAAAATGGGGTATGCAAGATCAAAGCTGCAAAGGGACAAAAAGTGATGCTCACCAGGTCGCAAAAGGGGGACCTATACCACTTATATGTCTCTTCCCCAACACATGCACTCACGTCAATTGACATAAACATGCTACATCGATGACTTGCACACATCTCTCCAAACCAATTGATCCAGATGGTCAATGACGGTTGCGTCGAAGGAATTGACAGAACCACAGGCAAACCAAGGTTCTGTGAACCATGCACCTTAGCAAAGTCCAAAAAGCTCCCTTTCAAGCATGAGAGGCAGAAAGCAACACACCCATTCCAAGTCATCTACTCTGATGTTGGCGGGCCCATGAATCCGGCAGACCACCATGGCAACAAGTACTAGATATCTTTCATCGACGGATATGGACGCTTCCCATGGATATATTTCATGAAGAGAAAAAGCAAAGCATTATTGCGTTTTCGAGAATTCAGAAATGACATCCAAGCATACTTAAAAGCTGAAATTGGGGAACTTCACCTGTCAAAAAACTTCATCAATTTTTTCCAGTCTGACAATGGAGGAGAGTATGTTGGAAAGGATTTTCAAGAAGAGCTTGGCAAAGCAGGTGCCGTACACCTCACAATAGCCCCCAACACACCTAAGCAAAACGGATTGGCTGAGCGAATGAATCAGATGCTCGTAAACATGGCCACTGCAATGCTGATAGAATCAGGACTGCCAAAGCCCTTCTGGTCAGATGCAATGGCAACAGCGGCCGCCATTATTGGGAGAACGCTGGCCTCAGGCTTAAAAGGCAAAGTACCCTACACAGTCATCTTCAATTGAACAGCAGACATCTCCTGGTACCGCCCGTTTGGGTCAAAGGCCTACGCTCTCATTCCAAAGGACAAACGTGAGGGGAAGTTTGCGGAAAAGGCATGCAAGGCCATATTGATTGGATACACTACCGGAAAGAAAGCATACAAGCTTCTCAATGTAAAAACAAAAAAGGAATTCAACAGCCGCCACGTTCGATTCGACAAAGACCCTTGTCAAACCCAATCTGAAGAACAAAACAAGCTGGAGTCAGACGGCAAGTGGGAGCCAAACATGCTGCAGCCAGCGCTAAACAAGGTGCTGGCAAACCAAACCAGCAAAGACAATGACTCTGACGATGAGTCAACAAGTAACACCAATGTCAACTCAGTGGGAGCGCACTAACCAAACACTCCCAAGTCTGAGAGCGAGTACCATACTCCAAACTCGTCGCCCAGTCCATCGCCACCCCCATCACTAAAGAACATGCCAGAAGCCCCTCGCAAATGAAAGAGATCCCTCGATCAAATCTAGCCACCTTTAGGGCCAGTGGGAGACCCTGTCCAACAGAGACAATCGACACATACACAAAAGGCCGTATCACAGAACGGCGACTACTGTCAAGCTGTGAAACTTGAGACACAGCACAGAGAAGACCACCGAGCCAAAAAGCGCATCAAAACGTCCCAAAACTCCAACGCACCACAAGCAAGGGAAGCCCATCGCACGTTGATGAACATACAAGCGCAGGCCAACAATCCAGAATTAAGCGACCTTACTGACTTCACTGAATCCAAATCGGATGAAGAAGCCTACTTCGCTGGAATATCACAAAGTGAACCATCCGATAGTGCCTTACCCAAAAACGCCAAGGAAGCCCTTCAGGGTCCAGACGGCGAACATTGGAGGCCAGCATTACAGGAAGAGCTCCAAAATCTCATCGACAACGATGTCTTTGAGGTCGTTCAAACCCCAAAAGGCATAGAACCGATTACTTCCAAATTGGTGTTTCGAGTAAAGTACGATGCAAACAGCAACGTTGAACGGTACAAGGTTCAGATTGTCGCCCGTGGTTTCACTCAAGTGGAAGGTGTAGACTACAAGGAAGTCTGGGTGCCAGTGGCAAATCTAGAGTCAATTTGTGTAATCCTTGCGCTCACGGCAAAATACGACTTGGAGCTAGACCAAATGGACATTGCTACCGCTTACCTGAATGGAGAACTGCAAGAAGAACTGTACATGGTCCCGCCCAACAGTGTGAAAATACCAAATGGGCACTGCTGGTGCCTAAAACATTCATTGTACGGACTGAAGCAAGCCGGCAGGACCTGGAACATCACACTCAATAAGAGACTATGCGACCTCGGGTTCACACGCTTAAACGCTGAAACCTGTCTATACATTTACCGATGGGACAATAAAGTCTGCTTCCTAGTGGTTTATGTGGACAATTTTATCCTCGCCGCAAACTCGTGCCCCTTCTTGAATGAGGTAAAGCAATGGCTGGGAAACACCTTCAAAATGCGTGACCTCGGAGCTGCAACTTATATCCTGGGCATCCAAATCAAGCAGGATCGGAAGGCCCGCACTATCAGCCTGAACCAGCAGCAATATATTAAGACTGTAGTGGAACAGTGCGGCATGTCAAATTCCAAACCTACATGGACTCCAATGGCAACGAGCTCAAGGCTGACAACTGAAGACCCCAAGGACAATTCCACCATCACAGAAATGAGAATTGGTAGAAAACGAGTAATGTATTCCAGTGTGGTCGGATTGCTCATGTACACCATGATGGGGACCAGACCAGACATTGCTTACACTGTCGGCATGCTTGGACGCTTCAGTGCAAATCCAAAGCAACACCATTGGGTCGCAGCAAAGTGAGTGTTACATTATTTAAACACTATCAGTGGCATGGAGCTATGCTTTGATGGAAACAACATTGGAATGGACATGTCCTTCCACAGATACACTGATGTGGACTGGTGTGGAGACGCTGATACTTCTTGCTCAATGTCTGGATACGTCTTTGTGTCCGTCCAGGGCACCTTAGGTTGGGCAAGTAAGCAACAAACCATGGTAGCCCTCTCCTCAACCAAATCGGAGTACATAGGCTTGTGTTATGCTGGACAGCATCTGGCATGGCTTTGAACCTTCTTTGAAGACATCGGTCACATGCAAAAGGAACCCTCAAACTTACTGTGCGACAATCAGGCTGCAATCATCCTAACGAAGGAAGCTCAATTTCAATTCCAAATGAAACACATTCAGCGCAAGTACTATTACCTCCAAGATGACTTGGTAGCAAAAGGAGAAGCAGTCGTGCGCTACGTTCCTACTGAAGACATGATGGCAGATATATTCACTAAGGCTGTCCCCCACAACAAACACTGGAAGTTTACAAAAGCTATGGGACTCCACCTCCCCCTGAGTGGAAGTGTCAAAGGATGACTGCGCTCTCTCCTTTGTGAGGGCGCATGTCACGTGGGTTCGGCTATGCCCCCCCCCCTTAAATACAATTTATTTTCTCTACCGCACCTCAGTTTGTTTCGCATTAGCATGCACGATACTGAGGTGTGTATCTTCCAAATTACTTGATTACCCTACACTTACTCATTCCCAATTACCTAGTTACTATCTGTCTATCTAGGTAATGAATCTGTAGTTTGTTTTGCATTAGCGTGCACAATACTGAGTTACTATCTGTCTATCTAGTAACTGCATGTTAATTGTGACATCCACTGCCTACCATTTCAAACTGATGTCCAGACTGAATGTGTGAACCAGATCCTGGAATAGTACCTCCACATCTACATCAACTATCTATGAAACAACTGGCACATGGAGCTGCCTGAGTTCATTTATAACAACACTCCTCACTCAGCCATTGGAGTCTCTCTCTTCTTTGCCAACAAGAGCTACTACCCCTGGCTTACTATCTCCTTCCAAGACATCCCCTTGCATGTTGCTCACAAAGTTGCCCAAGACTTCTGGTCTCTTCATAAGTTTCTTTAAAAAGAGATCAACATTGCCAGCAAAGCCTACACTAAGTATGCCAACACTAAATAAGAAACTACTCTCAATTGGACCTCTGATACACTAGTATGGCTCAACCTGCACAATCTTCAAACTCAATGTCCCTCTGTAAAACTTGACTACAAACACTTCAGCCCCTTTAGGGTCCTCTGGAAGATCTCCTTGCATGCCTACAAGCTCAAACTATCTCCAGGTCTCAAAGGCCTCTACTCCATCTTTTATGTCCAACTCCTTAAGAAACATGCTCTGGACTCATTCCTCAGCCAATGCCCTGATTGCCTTCTCCCTATCAAAGTCAGGAACAATATCACTACAAGGTCAACTGCATTTTTGACTTCTGACTCATCTGTGGCCACCCTCACTACCTCATCTGCTGGAAGGGCTATGGCTCTGAAGACAACACTCAGGAACCTCAGAGTAACCTCTTCAGCACCTCTGCCAAGCTTCAAGACTTATGCTCAGCACCCTGCTAAGCCTTAGAGCTTTTGGAGCTAGATGCTACAGATGGCAGTAGTGGGTGTAACTCCTGCCTCAGAATTGATCAGGGGTTCAACTCCCACCCAGACCCTCTACATTTCTTCTTTTCATCATTAACTCTTCCATTACTTAACCAGCCCTCAGTGCTACTACCACCACTGCTCCCTCTGCCAACTTCTCTGCCATTGCCAACTCTAAGGCCACCTCCACCACTGCACAAACTTTCTTCACAAATAGCAGAGGCTCCTCTGTGTTTGCTGCTGCCTCCATTCATGTCTCAGGCACTACAGCATTACAGCACTTGTGCTCTGCCAACAACCTCTCCATCTGTCCCATCCCCTGAACTATCTCCAGCACAAATCTGCTGGCATTCTGTTGAGCCCCTGCTGGAGCAGGGCATAGGCTAATGAGGTCCCATCTATCAAGAGCTGGTACTCCTGCAACCACTCTATCACCATTAGCCCTTCTGAACTCTGAGAAACAAAAAAAGGAACTCATTACACACATCCCCCTGCACCTTAACCAGCTCCTCTGTCAGCTACTAGTCCTGACAGGCCTAGTCCCTTGCTTCTTCCAGACCTTGCACTAGCCTCATTACCTTCTCTGCTGCCAGCACCACATACCTGGCCTTCTCTGGTTCCCCTCAGTCCTCTGCTCCAGATCAAGCTCTGCTATCTTATCTCAGAGAGCTGCACACTTAGCCTCAGTGCGCTCCCTTGCTAAGGCATCCTTTGCCAAAGTTTTCTGTGATTAGTCCAATCATCTCCAACAAGATTTGCCCATTTTCAATGATCATTGTGTGAGTGTTTAAGTGATCATGCCAGAGAGAAACCAGCAATTCTGAAATGTTAAGAGAAGGTAGATGCATTAAATTAAGAGGAAAACAATGAGGCACTGGAAGAGTAAGTTCAGGAACTAGACCACTAATAAGACTTAGTGTGCTAAGACCATTAGCTTTGTGATTGCATTCATAAGCTGTTTGATCCTCTGAGCTATGATTTTATATTGTACATATCAACTGAAAGTGACTGTAGCTGGTGAATATCAATGTTAGGATGGTTACAATCAGGCACTGTATAGTTGTTAGGCCTAAGATGAGCAGCAAAGTAATGTCTACTATTGGGTTTATGGTGGCCTTTTATACCACATCCAAGATGACAACCTTGTGCTCCATGGTGACCAACATGACCATCTAGTTCAGTAATAGCTACAGCATCAGCTGTTTCAGAAGCAAACAAAATACAAGAGTGAACAACACTCTGCAATTGGGCATTCCAAACAGCTAGACCTTGATCATTATTTTCACATTAAAGAGCAGACAAGTGATAAAATGTTTGAAAAGTATAAGAGTCAACAATTTTTGGTTTATTTGGTCCTGGGATAGTAAAAAGCACAAGAACTTTCTTTTCTTTAAATTATAGATCAGGTGCATAGTTTTCAATCTTTCCAATGTCTATCCAGGTGTCAGACTTTTTGCTTTGGTATAGTTGGACACCATCAAGAGATACAGAAACTATAGTGTCTGTGTCTGTAATTTGTACATGTTCAGCAAATTCAACAAAGTCATTTCCATAAAAAATATCATCATAGATCATTTCACTGTTATTGTCAAGATTGTCAAGTTGATCCAAAAACTTCTGTAACTTTATTCATAAGATAGCACATTTCTTCAGCTCCTTTAGTTGATTGGCATAATGTTTGAATCTGTGGCCCAAAGAGGAAATGTACAAGTCTGCTGTTGAGAAACTTTTTTTTGCCATGTTTAGCAAGTTTTTCAGAGTCATAGCATGGTTCTTAACATATAGTACATGCATCAAGATCAGCAAAAAAACCAGTGAATGCATGGTGTGAGTTAATGCACATGTCATCTATGATTGGAATAACACCACTAGTTTCAGCAATAAGCTGCTTGACCTTGTAAAATGAAAGCATTTGAATGTCAGGATAATGATTAAGAATGGCATTGCAACACTAGGTGTAGGTTGCCTTACTAGCATTAGTAGCAGGAAAGATTTCAAGTGATAGCCTATCATTAGAACTGATATCAATAGGGCCTTGAGTAGGATTTTGAAGATGATCCAAAGTGTCACTGTCAAGCTTGGCTTCATTTAAAGAAGCAATTTTGTATTAAATGGATATAATCTTGAGAAACACATAGACTCTCAATGTGAGCCTCAAGAAGTTCTTCTTCTTCTTCTTCTTCTTCTAAAAACAGCTCCTCCTGGTCATTATATGCATTCAAGGTTTCCTGTGCCTGTGCACAAGCAGCAAGAGCATCCATTTCATTAAGACCTTTATCACTATCACTTAGTTCTAGTTCTTCCTCACAGTCTAATCCAACAATTGGTGATTGAGTGTGAGGATCAAGTGCATGAGATTCAGAACTAGAAACTTGATAGCCATGCTCCATTGCGTTCTGTCGAATAAACATGTCATCTAGTTGATTATCAACATCAATGTCACATAGAGGTTTATAGTCATGTGGTGTTGTTTGACTTATATTTTGTGCTGTTGATGTGCTAGAATGATGCTCATGCTGGCTAGGAGATTCCTATACTATAAGAGCATGTTACCTACAATCAGATCATAAATAATATTTAGCTCAATATGACAAACCAGACAAGCACATTTTCTTGAACTGGCATCCTCCTCACTACTGTCTCGATTATTAGAGTCCTCTCCACTACTAGAAGTCTGGGTTTGGTCATCAGAGTCCTGTTCACTATGAGAAGCCTGGTTTCCAGCATTTGAAGACTGTTCTATATCTTGCAGCTATTAAGTGAATGAGATTAGTTGCATCTGTATTTGTGGGCAATTGCAGTGATTATAGACTGTTTTTTAGAGACAATAGTACTATGGCAGGTTGTACATCAGCAAGGCCTCCAATCTGAGCCAAACATAGTACTAATGTAGTAAAGGTGTGGGAGGTTGTCAAACTCCATTCTCATATAGTCAATGTGTAATTGTTGCATGCAAGGATTGCATAATAGTAATTTTGATCAGAAGTCCAAACTTTATTTTAAAAAGAGAAAGATGATGATGATGATGATGATGAATCATTTTTATTTCTTTCAGGACTTATTTTTGTACATGAGACTTCCTCTTGACCATAGTGTCCTAAGTCCTGCAGTACGTAATGGGGGTGGTAATTACGGACACTCCGGCTAGTTCTCCGGCCTGATCTCTTTTCAGCTGATGCCGGTTACGCCTCATAGCCACTTTACTACAATTTGACTTTGTCGGAGTTCATACTACTTCCCACACTAAATCCCACACCATCTGCCGCTAACGTGCTGTCCCAATTTCTAAACCCAGCTGTACTCGGCAGGGCTTACTGTGTGCGCGCTGGTATTGTCCCACAATGAGGCGCTCGGCCAGCTCATAGCCTCCCACTCCCACGCACCCCAGCAAGGGTCTCACGACTAAACCCCTCCCCATGCCCAGACGCTATTTTTGGAAGATCGATCCCGAGATTCGGAACCCGCGACGGAATAGCCCAGTGTGCTACCCAGTGACAGACATGCCGCACCATTTCGGCTAGGCACCCGATCAAACCCGGCAACATCGGCATTGCCTCACCAGACCATCCGATGGACCACACAGTGTGTCGGCAGCCTGATCGAACTATTGACTCCTATCTTCACGCCTACCCGTGCCACAACCCGCTTGGTCAGCGAAGACCTAGGCCCTCTCCCAAATCCGTCGCACCGGGGAAACTTTCTCTTTTTCTGATCTGTCACGAGCGTGGTGGTCACCGTGCCTCATCGAACCACGTGCTGATTGGTTGGTCCCGGTCGGCCTGCGCAACAAAGCCTCCCTAGTCAACACGTGCGGGCAGTGGCTTTCCGGCGGCGTTGAAATTAACCCACGTGGTGTCTAAGGTGTTTTCCACACAGGCGCACTCAGCCAGAGTCGAAACCCCGACCTTGCACTCGCAGATCA
>JAGGAP010000800.1:0-12088 GCA_017657235.1 Termitomyces sp. T73sscA
GGTCTGTGCACTGTAGAAAGAGGTATAAATAGCTCAAGTAGAGTAGCAAATAGACAGGCAATTGATAGGCAAAGGCTTGGTGGTTCCCAGGGAGTGAATCACTTAGGCTGGAGTTTGTTGAAACACCTCTACATTCAGAATAGAAATATTTTGGAAGTAAATCACCTCAATACACAAGCATCTTTCAAGACATCAGTGTGGAATTAGAAGTGGATTTTCTAAGTCTTCAAGAAAGCCCCAGAACTATTAGTATTACTCTAACCAAGTACTACACCAAGTCATTTGTCAAGGAATTCAAAAGAAGGAAACAAACCTAGGACAGCCCAAGGCATGGAGGAGTAACAAATAGGAAGTTGAGAGTAAAATATCTATGCAAACCAAAGTCAGTTGCAGAAAACCCAGTAAGTAACATAAACAGACTTTATGCCACCAGACTCATACTAGTTGGGACTAAATTCTACAGTAACAACCAAACCTTCTGGAATTTCTGATGTGTTCTTCTTGTAAGAATGCCAGGAAGGTAAGGCATCAAAGTCACTTGGAGTGGAGCAGAATGAATGTTCCATTTCAGCCCTCCCACCATACACAGGCACTTCAACAAAAAATTTTTGAAAAAGGAGATTGCCACATATTGTAATCAACAGACAAACTTTTCTGGTCAAACTCAACAACAGGCTTGTACAAATTCTGTTATGCTTGCTGATGCAAAGACAGGAGCATTGATTGATTCTAGTAAACATTGACTGGGTACTAGCAAAATGGGCATTGCCAGCAAGATGGGATGACTTTGACTTCAGTGTAGCATATCCACCATCTGACAGTCATCAGGAATCTGGGTAAATGAACATTTGATTATGATATACCAACATTATATTTTGGTGTCTTTTCTTCCTCAGTGTTACAAATGCAACACTATTACTAGAGACCATACTCCACACACTGTTGAAAAGATTCATAACAAGACCTAATACTGCAAACAAATGCAGGGACTCCTGATGGAACAGTATAAGTTCCAAACAATGCTGACCATATTTGTATTTGTTGGAAGAATTGCCAATAAAGACAGAATGTTCAGAGAAATGAGAAGAAAACAATGCTAGATGCAAAAGAGATCCAGAATGGGCTGGTCAAGTTCCAAAGCATCCAATATTGCTTAGGACAGTTGAGAAGTGCAGGATCAATTCTTGCAAGATTGACATAAAATGCATGGCAGTCAAACAGAAGAGCATTGGACAAAGAGCTAATAAAATAGACATGAGAGAAGAAACTCATGTCCAATTCTTAGTGCTCATATGTTCAGCAACAGCACCAATACAGGCATAACAGATCTTTCTGTTACTGATCATCTTGTCCTATTCAAATAGCTGAACATTGAGCTGCTTTCTAAAAAAAAAGAAGAAAACATGTAAATTAACAGCAATAAGCATGATATAAATGGACACATAGCAAGTATATAAGATTTATGTAGGTCTTCTTTATAAAGTCTTCCTGCAGAGAAGGCTGCATAACAGAATTGTCAGGAATATGATGTTATTAGAGGGATTAGTAGATGGGTCTGGGCTGAATTACAAAAGTCAGCATCACTTCTACTGCACATGAACAGAAGACTATGTTTTGTTATTGGAGGCTTTAGAAAATTCAGAAAGCAGGTTACTAGAAGGTACAGCAACTTCTACTTCTGAAGATGCACCATCTACAATGAAGTTGGACAACCTGTCACTATCATAGATGTTACAAGGATGAAGACCTAAGTTGTTATTGTTTCTGTCATTGCAAACTGCTTCATCAGCAACAAACCACATTGCATTCATAGCAGATGGACAAAGTGCCTTGAATATAGTAGATAATGAATAAGTAACAACAGAACAAATTTTTTTTTTTTAAAAAAATGAACTTAGAGACTTCAGGTAACTCATCGTCATCACTATCTATAAGGGCAACAAAGGTAAGAAAAAAAAAAGAAAAAAAAAAGAAAAAAAAAGAAAAAGAAAAAAAAAGAAAAATCATGCACAAAGGACAACTACTGGAGGACATCCCAATGCTAGAGGATAAACTAATGCCAGTGTCTGCAGCTGTCAAACCAGCCATACAATGCCTTCTAATAGAGGTAAATAACAAGACTCAAAAAAGCAAACAAGATATACAACATAGGAGAATCTGATCCATTTGTAGACTCTAACTTCTTCTTTTTAGCAAAGGAGTAGAGAAAATGCTTCCTGGTCTAAACAAACTCAGTAACAGGGAAACAAATATTAATATTAATAAATAATGCAAAAAAACACACAATAGTATATATAATGCAAACAATTGGGACTTCTGAAATTCAAGAGACATAAGATAGCACGTCAACAAAAGGTTATCAATAAGAGTCTTAACTTTCTGTTCTTCAGGTTTCTTGCAGAGTACTATTGAGAATACAAAGATGGATAGAGAATGAGTGAGAGAGAAACTATAAGCTGCATTAGGTTAAAAGGAAAGATGTTGTACACAAGAATAGCAATTCAAAAATTAAAACATGGCTGTGGAGTACAACAACTGAGGAAATGAAAGTGAGTATGTACCAAAAAAGAACCCTAAAAAAATGAATAAAAAATTAGCAAAAAAAGAAAAGGCAAAGAATGCAACAGCAGAGAGCAATAAAGTAGAAAGAGACTGGCAGAACCGGATCAGATCAAGGCAGGTGTCACAACAATGGAATATGCTATGAAAAGCAAAACAGACTAAACGTCACTACTTACACAAAACCATAGCCTTTCAACTGAGGCAGGAAGATCAAGAGAAGGATAGCAAGAAGAGAATATCAACAAAGCACATCTGATGTGTCAAGACCAGACAGGTTACTAAAGCAAGGTAACAACAGATGGCAAGTAAGAAGTCAAATAAAACTCAAGCCCAATTACATGGCAATATTACCTATTATGTATTGCATGTCAGGAAGACAAAGAAATATACATAAGAAAAAGATCAACTGCAACACAAAAACAACTCTGTTACTGAAAACAAGCCAGCACAGTGGATCAGTGAACAATCATAGTACTCACATCTGAATTTGACAAAACAAATACTAGTGAGTAACATGTTGATGACTTCACTTCAGGAAATGTAGCATGTTTCCTGAGAAAAAGGTGTCAGAAATATGTTTTTCAATTTCTGACACCTTTTTCTCAAGAAACATGCTAAATATTGTGTCAGAAAATTTTAGGAAATATTTAAAATATTCTCTTAATGTTTTTTTTGTAGAATAATAAATTTTTCTGTATTTTACCCAAAGAAAAAATAATCAAAATAGTTGAAATATTCTCAATAATTTTCTTGAGAAAAACATGATATGTTTCAGCATGTGTTTCTCAAAAAACCTTTGTCGTGTTTATGTGTTGTATCTCAAGAAACACTCTTTGTTATTTTGGACAAACATATGTTGGGATAACTTATGATATTTCTCAAGAAACATGCAATCAAAAAATGTAACAATTAGCATTCCGATGAGCAAATTGATGATTGCATGCTGAGCAATGCAACACGTGTTTCTTTACATTGTTTCTGTATAGAATTGTTACATTTTTTGATTGTGTGTTTCTTGAAAAATATTGTAAATTATTCCAACACATGTTTCTCCAGAATAACAAAGAGTGTTTTTTGAAATACAACACACAAACACGACAAAGGTTTTTTGAGAAACACGTGCTGAAACATATTATGTGTTTCTCAAGAAAATCATCAAGAACATTTCAACTATTTTGATTATTTTTTCTTCAGATAAAACATGGAAAAATTTATCATTCTATGCCAAGAGAATATTTTGAATATTTCCTAAAATTTTCTGACACAATATTTAGCATTTTTCTTGCAAAAAAGGTGTCAGAAATTGAAAAACATATTTCTGACACCTTTTCCTCAGAAAGCACGCTACGTTTCCTGAAGTGCTGGAAGATATACAATTTATTCCACTATAAATAGAGGCAGCACTGAAACAAGCTATAAGCAAAAGCAAGAAGAATGAGATCATTCTTGCTAAAATAGCTGGGATAAGTCATATCAAGCATTGATTTTAGCTCACTGAATAAATCAATTAGAATACCAGGTGAAAGAATGCAGTCACCATCAAGGAATTTTCAAATCCTCAATTGTTGTGTTTGCTTTGTATTCACAAAGATGGCAAAGTATTGAACAAGGAGTTGATATTTATGGTGTATGGTGCTATAGCCAACAAAGACTTGCTCCCTCTCAGAAGAGATGCATTGATAAAGTGAGTGATCTATATTAGACTCTTAATATTCTAACATTTTATCATGTAGTGATTACAAGGGAATAAAATAGATGAAACAATCAGTCAAGCTTGATGGACTAGGGACTCAACATTTCAACAATGCAATGAAGAGTGCAAGCTTGATTTGTGACTATTTTAACTATGAATTTTTCAAGGGATGTCTTGAGCAATCAAAGGATGCATATGCTGGACAAGACAAGTTCATTGACATTGCAAATTGTATATTCACTCCAAAGGTAGAAGCAGCAACAGACAAGGTTCACTACTCAATGGACAAAGACCTGGATCCTTACAGGCTGTTGAAGAATGTCATACCAAAAGAATTCATAATCATAGAAGATAATATAGTGCAATTTTCTAAAGCCAAACTAGACAAAAATGGAAAAATATTGTCAGTATGTTTCAAAAAGCAGTTTTGGTACAGACTGTCTAATATTACATTCCAGCTATGGAGGTTGCAAGCCAGAAAGGTTCTACGCAGATGACATGGTTACAGCTCAACTTGCATTTCAAGTCATCTATCTGACAGGTGGCAGATTAAAAATGCTGTTGATATTAAGATTCCTCACCCTAATTGATGAGCAGATAAGCATGACCAATGCTTGCGCAAGATGACCACTTACACACACACAACAGATGGTTTTTTTAAACAAGGGTAAGGAGGAAAACTAAAAACAAAGCTAAGAAAAGTGGTAACATGCGCTGCAAACAACATGGAAGTAGATACAAGCAATTCTTCCAAGTAAAGGGCATTCTTTTAAAGCTTGAATATCTATCTTCTAGGAAGTTACACCTTGATTTGGATATGTACATATAGCTGGCATTGCCTAAGTACTGGAAGGTTACAACTTAAAAGTTACATGAAGTCAAGATTATGCAATCAGCTGCTAGAACATTAGGTTTATCCATCATTGTATTGGGTACTTGTTGGAGAAAATTCTAAAAAAAAAACCAAAAAGAGGAAGGAAAGGGGAGGATTCCAAAAATTCTATTACAAGCTGCTTGCTATATTCTCATTTGCTAAATATGTTTGTTTTCTACCATGATCAACACTATGGCATCTAGTCACACATTGGCATTTCTTACACAGCACCTTGCATGGCTCAGGACAATTCAGTCAGAATGTCACTGTTGCTTCTGCAGATGTACCCATAGATTACATAAGACAACATCTTGTATTCATGACATATCTAGTCAAATCCAATATTTGGTCTGATTCAGCTACTGCATAAAGCATGCAAGATTGTTCTAGCTGTAGCCACTGGCTACATTTTTTTGAATCTTCTGCTATCAGCTTTAGACTCTGGGCTCTTGTTACTATACTAGGCAACACTCATCAAACTTTGCAACTTCTTTTCTGCCACACCAACATATTGTTACTATGGCTGAACCAAGTGAGCAGCCACCAGGTTCATCAGAGCCAAGTGGTGGCTCAAAATTATCTGAGATGCTTTTAGCATTGAAATACCAGCCCCCACCAAAGTGGGATGACAAAGTAGCTTGCAATATAAGCGAGAGCTTTGGAATGCCAGGTGGGCTGTCCATATCACAAATAAAAGCAATATTGAATTCTAGTCATCGACTAGAGGATAACTCTTTTGCATCTGAGTTGTCACTTCCAGTGACTAATGTAGCATTCCTGATCTACTCAACTTTGCCTGATAAAACAGCACCCATACCAGGGGCACAGAGCAAATCTGTACAATATGCAGACATGATGCAGGGTAGCACGCTAGCGCACAGCACTCCATTCAGGACTGTGCAGCCCAAATAAGGAGCTAAGCAGGGATAAGACTTGTTATTGGAACAGTGAGTCTGGCCATGGTGACTGGACAGGCAGAGCAGGATAAAGGAAAGGCATGGTCAGTGCCTCCACTATCAGAGACACAGAGAGAAAGTGGCAAGGAGCCTCAGGAAAGTTCTGACTTGGAGTATGAACTAGATTCATCTGATGAAGAAGAGGATAGAAGGTCATTATGAACTTTGTCAGTCCAGTTTCAGCTGGTACTGGACCGTTTTCCAATGGTTTTGAAAGAATTGATGCAAAAGCATCTACAGCTTTATATAGTAAAGCATTTACAGTTACAGGCTAACAGAGGCCAGAATGTACCTAGGGCTGACTCAATGGAATATATCAATTTGTTTACTCATATCTTTGAGCTTGAGCTTAATAAATATTAAGCATAAGCTAGCTCAAGAGACAGCAACATCAACAGTCACACTGGCTGAATCTGTGGATTACAATGCACTATTGCATTGGCACGCACTAGACATTGCGGAAGCAATAGACATTCTGAATGCACCTAAACAGGCAAATGAATCCCAACAGGACTATGAGAGACATCAGAATGCTGCACAACAGCAAGCTAATACTGGTGGAGTGCCTTGATGGGCATTATCAGAGGTAGAAATAGCGACATCTAACCCTGCTGGCAAGATGGAGGCAGATGATCCTTCTGAGACAAGGATGCCTTACTGATGCATCACAATTAAAGAAGAGGAATGCAAAGACCACATTCCAGATAAATCTGTTACCCCATGACACATTACAAGATGAGTCCATTTAGTAGACAACTGGAATGACCACGTGAATTATCAATGCATCTGCAATCAAGACTTGCAAGATTAAGGCGAGTCATTAATAGATGACCAAGAGGTGGTGTTTGAAGAGTGTGGGGGTGTTACACCTGTAGATGATATGAGGCAGCAGTTTGCTGTAAGGACTAGAGAACTAGACATAAATCCAGAAGATGGAGATGGTGAGGATGATCCCTACAGAGATCAGGAGCAGAATTGTCATGATAACAACAGAGATGAAAGAGATTGTTGAAACAATTATAGGCCTCCTAATCACCAACCAGACATAACCGTCATTCAGGCCCCACACATTCAGCATCCTGAATGCAGGACAGAGGAGCCCCATCATCATAGAATCAGAGTGTAGTCACTGCCCTCACCTCATGACTTGTGCACAGGCATACCTAGAATCAATGAAGCAGTAAGATCCACATGGATTATATGCACAACCGCCTTAATTGTCTCGTTGATAACTCTCTCAGAGTCAGGTTTAAGTTCCCTGATGGATTCAAGCCCCATCAATCTGATGGAAAGCATATTTAAGCATATGCTGAAGGACATAAGTTCTCTCAGTTGGAAGACTGGGCTATGGATATATGTTACCACTTAGCAGCATGCTGCTATGGTGAAGATGAGATGGACTAGGAGCACATTTTTGTGCTCCATGAGTTTGTTGAGGGAGAGGTGCAGAACTGATTCTGCTGACATGTCCTATATACAAATAGGGACAAGCATGACTGGACCTTCAAGGAGGTTCTAATTGGATTGTATGACTGTTTTGTAAATGCAGCAACTATGCAGAAGGGTTATGAAGCCTTCAAGACAGCAGTATATGATGCTCAAATGGGTGTCCAGACCTTCTATGACAAGCTAATGGGCCACACGCAGAATATAGCTATATACTCAGATGAGTTCACCATCTGGGAGACATTCCTAGATGGAATACCAGCTGAGATGTGTTGCACACTGATACATGATAATAATCTGTCACCAGAGGTCAACACTGTGACCAAATTCCTAGTGTATGCAATATGCTATGAGCAGTCTGCATGGACTGCAACTCATTATGATCAGTGCAGTTCTTGTCATGCACATAGACTTTGCCAACCTGTAAAGGCAGGGACTTGCTTGGTGAAGTGTTCCAAAATGGAATGCAACTGCAATCCACAGTTTGTTATATAGCAGATGCTGCCAGCAGGCCATAGGCCTGGACCAGGACCAATTGGTAATGTACCAGCAGTGAAGGCTGCATGATATAGGCCTGGAATAGGCCAGCCTGGACCACAGGCAATGCAGAATGGTTCACTAAAAGTGGGCCCTCCCAAAGCCGCTCTTAGTGGCGGTGATGCAGGCCACAAACCTGGTGGTGTAGCCTCTTGATGCTACAATTGTAGCAGGGTAGATCACTACTTGAGAGATTGCAAAGCACTGAGAGCGCAAGTATGAGCAGCCCATATGGCAGCAGTGGGGAGCAATACTGAGGAGCAAAAGAAACTCATCAATAACAAGAAAGCTTCATGAGAGGTAGAGGAGCAATCAGCTGCTGATGACGCTGAGAGCATCCAAATTGATAAGGATGAGTACATTGCAGTGGATGTATATGACAATGACTATTATGCTTGTGATGACAAGGAGGAGCATATGTTTGCTCTAATAAAGCATCAAGAGGACAGGCATGTTTGTATGCAATGCATAACTCTACAAAAGGCAGCTGATAAGCTGCAACAACCACAGTATACTCCTCAAGGAAAGGAGTGCTTAGTGACCTATGTAGAGGTCAATGAGCATCTAGTGTGGACACTATGGGACTCTGGGAGTACCACTATGGGCATTATGCCCCAGTTTGCACATGTGAACACTATATGCGTTCATGAGCTTATAGAGCTAGTAATGCTCTAGCTGGGCACTGTGGAAAGTTGTGCTGTCATACAGTTTGGCATGGAAGTGAAGATAAAAATATCGGGACAGCCAACAAAAGAATATGTGGATATAGCAAACTTCAGTTGCTATGATATGATTATTGATATGCTATTTATGTATAAAAACAAAGCCAATCTTGACTTTGTCAACAACAAAGTCATAGTCAATGGAGTTCCCTTGAGGGCTGAGAAAATTGTCCTAGCAGACACAAATGGTCATTTACAACAGTATCAGGCCATGGAGAAACGTCATGATAGCCACAACTGACTCAAAGATCACAGAACAGTTGACAGTAGCCACTTCAGCTCCTGTGGCCTTGACAGCGCCAAAAGCGGAGTGCAAAAGGCAATGGTGTCAGGTGATGAGGAGATGGAAAAGATCCCACTTACAAGGGACAAGATGGCTCTGTTGGATGCAGGTGGCACAGCACCCCCATTTAAGGGAACAAAGAGCCCGCCTAGGTGTGGGCCCCTAGCAGTGAGCCAGGCCTCAGATGCATCAAAGCCCTTCAAATCTCATTGGGGGCAAAAGCTGCCCCTTGCTGCATTACAACTAGAAATTGTCAATTTTCCAGCAAATATCCCAGAGTAGGCAGAGCCTGCCCAAATGCTCTTTATAAAGGCTGTGGCTTTCCAGCTCCACCAGAACAATTCATGGTGATTGCCATGACCACTGATCTGTGCATATCAGTGCAATATAACATAATTGTAGCTACTGCAGCAGTTGAGAAGGGTAAACATTGTGATGTGCCCCTGGTTAGTAATGATAGTGACTATGGAAAGTTGCAGTCCAAAGAGGAGGAGGAAGAAGAAAAGGGTGAAACACCTGCACAGCACTTTCAGTGCATTCAACAAAATAAAAAGATTGCCAAGACAAAAGCAAACAAGGCCAAGGCTGCAACTACTCTGGCACACTGAGCGCAGAATGACTTCTCTGGCTGCATCTCTGATGGACTGGAGGTGAAGATCTGAGGACTGCTCAATGTCAAGCGGCTCAACTCCTGCTTTGATGGGGCTATCGGCCCCTATTGCTACTATTCATACCAGATGAATGCCATGTTTATTAGCACTGAGGCCAATTGGGCAGCTGCCTTTGAATTCAGCAGCAGCCAGCCAGCCAAAATTCCCAGTACTATGGTTTATAACTTTGCCTGCCAGGGGTTCTCTAGCATCATTTGAATTGGAACAGCTCTACAAGTACTATGTGAACCCCCCACATACCTTATTGTAACCATATTGTCACATATATGCTGCTTACCAAGCTCCAGGAGTTTTCTCAGAAGTGTGACATGTTCCTTCAGGACCAAACTATGAAATATATCAGGATCTGGTCAATTTAATGCAAGGTTCAGAGGACCTTCTGTTGGTGGAGCATTAACAGATTCCCTTGTGCTTCTTGCACATCAAGGAAGATGGAACTTCTGCTCTGTGCATCATGTGCATGCCCAACCTGAATACGCTGTTTGACCTCAAACAGCTAGCACAATATGCGCTTATTTTTTGGCAGACCAGGAATGGAAAATACTTGGCAAGGCATCATGGTTGACTATGCCTACCACATGCATTGGCATACCCTGTTTGGGATTGCTCTTTGCTGGGCCCTCTGTGCTAACAGTGCAGGTAAGACTATGCTGGTCCATTGGCTGGGACTCATTATGGCACAGCTAGGATTGTACTATGAAGTTGTAACTGCCTTCAATAAGATCTATGAGCAACCATTCAAGGCCTAGCATGGAGCTCAAGTGAACATCTTCCAAGTTTATATACCAGTACAGAACTTCTCTGACAACAACACACTTTGCATCTTACTGTACAACCACATTCCAGTCAAGTGGATAGACCATGCCTATACTTATAGCGTGGTTTACTTGGAACAACAGTTCCATCACCTGACAATGTCATTAGACATCTTCTGCAAAGTTGACAATGAGCATTTAGAGCACCTTGAAGTGTACAGGACCCCTGCAGCTATCTCTCAATGGAATGGATAGTGCGAGATGAGCAAGGAGGACTACTACTGCCTCTTATTTAAGCACATCAAAGAGAGCACAGCTGGATTGTTTCCCAAGGCCAGCAGCCTCTACTATTATATTGGAATGGACCTGAATGTGAGTCAGCTCTGGAAACAAACATTGGCACATGGTACAATGCCTGATATTTGGGCTGTGACTAACATTGCACTAGCCAATTGTGAAATGGTAGACATGACTGCTGCAGGAGGTACCATGACCCCACCAAAGAAGGACTCTGAGCCCCTCCCCTCTGCAATTAATGTTGCAATGGGAGGATGCAAAAACAATGGACATGGGCAAAGATCCACTGAGTGCATAAAATGGGCTGAACTGCCCTTGTTATTGTTATATAGTCAAGGTAACATTGAGTTGTATGCTTGGAACAACTTATTGATGCTAATCATGCTCCATAGCATGTATGTCATATATCATTGTAGTTGCTATATAATGTGTAATATACCGCATCATATGATGCCAAGTTTTTGGACTGTATCATGCACTGTTGGTGCCTGTAAGCACTAAGTGCTTTAGCCTGAGCAATAGTACCCAAGCAGGTACTCTGAACAATCAGAACAAGTTCATGTCAAGCAGTGTATCTGCTTGAATTAGTAATCCATTGTTGCCTACAACAATGCAGAGTGATATGTGAGCAATTATGCTCACAGTCCTGGATGAGTGTACTGTGTGTAGACCGTACAACAGTCTAAAGAGGGAGTGTGTAACTAGTGAGGTTAGCTGTTGATGCAAAATGTGGTACTGTCAGTAGATAAGGTTGACTCAATAATTAAGTCAACTTTGCTTATTACAAGAATACCACTTCACTAGTTTGTGGAGCTTTTGATAGCACTTATTAAGCACTTTTAAATTGTAATGAAATATAGTTTTTATTGTTTCAATTCAAAAGCAAACTTAGTTCACTCAAAATTGGGTGCAAAATGGTTTATTAATACCAAAAACCCAAAGCAAATCTAGAGCTCCTAGGCCTAAGTAGTCCACTCCCTGGAGACACCGTGCCATGGCAATCAGATTGCTTGGCCTCAGTCCCCAAGTCCTTCACCATTTTATACCCTTCCTGTTGTGCACGGACCATTGTTTTGCATGTCTTGTTATTGTCTTTCTGTGTCCTTCATGATCGCATGCTGTTAACCATACTTGATTATGGTTTCAGGTTGTTCTGCATGAATTCGATTGCTGCCGGGTCTGTACCATCTTATCCCTCTTTTTCCTGCTCTCTCTTGTAGTACTTGGTTAGAGTAATACTATTAGTTCTGGGGCTTTCTTGAAGACTTAGAAAATCTACTGCCAATCCCACA